>PVIW01003722.1:0-157312 GCA_004026585.1 Noctilio leporinus
TTAATATTATATCAACTTAATTGAAAGAGAATTGAAAACTGATTCAAGTAAGTTTGACTATCACAATGTTAGCTTTCTAATTCCATAAAGAATATTAGTTTTTACACTTTGTAATTGAACATGACCCCCAGAGCCATTTATAAAGAGCAACTTTCCAGCAGGACGTGTGAAACACTTTTTAATGATACAAAACTAAATACAAACTGCAGTTAAAAGTTCATCATGTTAAATTTTTTATGTACTTTTTGGAAGTAGTTTTTCAATTTTAGATTATATACACCCACCTATCCTGAGTGTACAGATAATAATTAGCTTACTGATGGTTGCATGATGCCTTACAGGTTTCAATATTTTTTCTTATGCAAATGTCATGCAATAAAACAGACCCTCATATTTGGCATCACTCTTGGACAAATGTTTCATTTTAATGTCTTACCTAGCTAGTGTGCTCTGCAACTTGGAATATTTATATTTACATATGAGGTGGTTGTTAGGAAAAAAGATGACCTCAGAATATTTAGAATAATGTTTCAGTCCCTAGAGACTTGTGAATTTACCAGGAAACAAGTTGTGCTTGGTTGTACCTTATACTACATTTATCTCCGAATCCTGTGTATTTTTATCAGTAACACTACCATTACCGGCACCCATAGGGTCCATGTCCTAGTCCCTATGGGACTGGCCTTCTGAAGAAGAATACATCCTCTGGTACAATGCAATCTGATTTTTGCTTTGCTAGGCCCCTGCAGCTCCATCCTGTTGTCTAACCCTGAAATGCTCCAATCTTACTGGTGCCTGGTTTGGTCTTCTGTGCCTCATCACGGAACGTCGTGACAGCGCCTGTCTCCCACATTTTAAGCTACTCCCCCATCTCTTTATACTGCATGGAACCTCCCAGAACAAATGGCAAGTAGGATCTTGTGCAGTTCTTTGCGGGGCCCACAGATCTGAGAGAAAAGAAAACCTATTCTGCTTCTGCAGGTGCTGAGGTTGTGGGGATTTGCCCCTATCCTATATATACCTCTTCTGCACTCTTTGCCATATTTTATCTCTTGGAAGTAAAATGAATGCTTGTGTTTCACTTTCCTTTTTCTCTGTTGCTCTCAGCCAGCTGTTATATTATGGCACAAAGGCTTTTGTTTTTAGATGGAAAGCCTGTCATGCCATAGTGTTCACGAGCCTCATTGATAAGACTTACTAATGAAATTTTGGTTAGCCTTTAAGGCATTTTAATTTCCTAAGACATTGAGTTCTTTTATTCCATTTAAGATTCCCCTAATTAGTAAAATAAGATGAAGGATAAGTGCCAAATATGTGTCGTTGAATACTCTCAAGCTTAAGATTTCTCTGTTGGTTATAAGCCAAGATTTTATAGTATATTTAACCAATTGCATTGAGAATAGATTGCTCCACTTCCATCAAGAATGACTTGAATATTAAAATTAGTGTTTTCTGTAGCTGTTGTCCAAATCAGTTACCAGAATCCTTCAGCTATAGAAGATAGGAGGCAGGTGAGGGTTGAGGAGTGTGACCAGAATGTCCCACCAGTGAGCTTACCCAGGGCTATTTCTCAACGTAACATTTGGTTTTAGGAATTTGGCCATGTTATTTCACTTTCAGCTTCCTTCCAGGCAAAAATAAAAGTTTCTTCCTTGCTTAGAAACATCAGTAGCACCATGGGAAAAGTAGGAAATAGCCCTTCAGCCCGTTGGTTTATTCTGCCAGATATGTGTCAAGTCCTCCCTTCTGATATCCTGACTGCATAGAACTAAGCCTTATTAAAAATAATTGCCTCTTGTTGATGGTACGTTCCTTCAGTTTAAGTGTTACTTCCATATCCATTGTGGTACTTGAGAAGTTAACTGTTTGCCTCATAAATTGGTATAAAGGAAAAAGTTTATTGGCTTCTCTAGAGGGGGAACATGCTTTTTGGTACAAAATATCTTGCTCCAGAATTCTCATTCTAGTTCTGACCCTGGGATCAAAGAAACAAAGCCACTTTGTGGACCACGTCTAAACTGTGGATATTTTCCCAATGATGTAAGATTCATGTGGCCTGAACCCCTAGAAAAAAAGCTGTATTTAGCAGCCGCCACCTGTCCTTCCACCAGGGACACAGGCCCTCAGAGTCCCCAGCCAGTGGATGTACTCTAGTTGGGAGACTCCGCAGCACTCACTGCGTCTTTCCCCTTTAGCAAACAGCAAGGGGCATCAGAGGCTCTTGGGGAAAACCTGTTCTGCAGGCGCCTAAGGCAGATTTTGCAGGAAGATGGTCCTGTTGGGGATACAGATTAATTTTGTACCTCCATTGTAAAGTATGAAAATATCATTGTTAACACTTGTGTACAAACTAAGATTTGGTTCCTTATGAACCAAGCACTGTCTAAAAGATGTTTTAAAATCTCAACTTCGAAACTAAAAATGCGAAGTCTTAGCCCACGTTTGTGTTTCCAAAGAGGTTCTTAACCCCACACCTATTTTAATGACTGGTAATTATATTTTGGGGTAACTGGTTAAATTGGTAGATTCCCATTTCTTTATCTCAGTGAACTTTTAGGATGGAGAGAATAGCATTTTTGATATTAGGACATAGACATTTCCTAAAGCTTAGTCACCACCCTGCCTTACTCTGTGGTAGACAAGTTCCAAGGCTGCCAGGGGGTGCCTGCAACCAGACAGTATTGAGAAAGCACTTTATGGCTCCCCTGAATGCCAGCACCATTACTGTTGTGCTCTGGGGCCATCATGAAGTAAAACAGGGTGACTGGAACACAAGCTCTGCGACACGCACACAGGGGCAGCGACTGAGTGACTAATAGGCAGGTAGTGTGTACAGAGGGGACACACTGGACAAAGGGAGGATTCATGTCCAGGGTGGAATAGACGTGTGAGTTCATCATGTGGCTTTACTCAGAATGGCACACAATTTAACATTTGTGATTTTTTTGCGGGGGGGTGGGGTGCAAATTCTCTATAGTATTTTTAGATCATGATTGACCAGAGGTAACTGAAACCTCGGAAAGTGAAACTTCAGATACATGGGAACTAGTGTATATGAAAAAATATTCTTTACTATTTAGTTAACCCAGTATCTTTGAGTGCCAAAGATGTATGAATTCAGATATGCCTGCATAGATCTAAATTTTAGTCATGTGAGCCTAAGATGTATGAATTCAGATATACCTGCATAGATCTAAATTTTAGTCATGTGAGCCTAAGTTCATAGACAAATTTACTGTGGTTTGCAGCTTATAAACAGAACATTGTTTCTTTTTCCTAGTTTTCAGCTGGCTCACACTTTTCTAGGGTACTTTCAAGTACATAAACTACTTGTAAATTATTACAATAGGGTAATAGCTGTGATAATAGTGTTTCTTGCCTTCCAAAATGATTTGATCCACCACATTCAAAATCCAGCATTTTCCCAACTTCCACCATTTCTCTCTCTTCCTCTCTCTAAAATCAATAAACATCCTCTGGTGAGGATTTTAAAAATAAAAAAGCAGTATACTTCTTAGTTGGCATGATTTGCTAGATTCAGGAAAAAGGTTCACAGTTTGTAAAACTGTATTTGGATGTGACTCAATGTGGCATTTCAGTGATATTATTTAATTACATGACTGAAGTTTGCAAGGACTTACTGCAAAATAAATTTTGTCCATAGTGTGCTGATAATAGGCAACATAAAGGAGAGTCTCTCAAAATATCATGTTCATTTTCTTTAGAGGATAGTGTTTGGGTCATTTTAAACATATGTAAAAGTTAGTGAAGCTTAAAAAAAAATCTCCAAGAAAGAAATGAAAAATAGAGATTAGCAAATATAAATTCCTTAATATAAAATTAATAGGAAATTAAAGGTTTTCTATAAACATTTGATATTTTGCTATAAGTATGGATTCAGAAAACAAATTATCTTCAATGAAGGACTTAAATTCTCAGAGACATGCCTCTGTGTCAAATGAGTGGGATTTTGTTAAAACCATGTTCCCAGTCTCGACCTCATGACACAACACTACCCCACACCTGAACAAAAAGATCCCTGGTTATGAAGGGAATCTACAGCCTATCAAAAATGCAGTTATGAACCAATTTTTGTCCTCATAATTTAGAATACTGAGCAGCTAATATGTGTAATGCCACTGCTCAATTGTTCAGGGCATTGACCACACTTTTAAAATAGAATCCAAAGTTATCAGTCAAGTAAGCAAACTTATGCCAAGTCAACTTTGTTTCAGAAGTACTCTCACCCCAAAGAGATTTTAGGGCAGAAATGGCTTTTGTGTGATTTTACACAGAATTATTTTTGGAAAAGCTGGACTGGAGTAGATGGATTCTTCAGCATGTACTTCAAACAGGGGAGGGGGGAATAGGTTTAATGTTAGTTTTAAAATTTTGGAGATAAGTCCTGGCTAATGTGGATCAGTTGGTTGGCATGTCATCCTGTAAACTCAAAGGTTTGACTGGACCCAATCAGGGCGCATGCCTGGGTTGTGGGTTCATCCCCAGTCAGGGTGGGTTCAAGAGGTAACCAGTGTTTCACTCTCTCTCTTCCTTCCCCTCTCTCTGAAAGTCAATAACCATGTCCTCAGGTGAGAATAAAACAAAATTCCTTTTAAGGTAAAAAAAATATGTACGAAAAATGGGGGATAGTAAAAGGGGGTGACAGTTCTACAGTGTTTGACTTACAAATGGTTTTCGTTATCAAGTGTAAGGATTCACATCAGAATGGCCAACTCTTCCCCAGTGTCTGTACTCACTGGTGCTGCTCCGAACCTGAACTCCACCACTGGCCGGTGGGTAAATGCAGCCCAGTGACTTTGTAAATGATCACAGTGTGTTCCATGGTGAGGCCTCCCTGTGTAGCTAAAGGCAGAGTATGCTGAAGTAGTCAGGTGGTGAGAATGTTTTCATCACTAACCTTGTTTGCACTTTGTACACTGCTTGCACTAGCATTTTAGAGTAAAATTTAACACTTGTTTTACAGTATATACAGATTGTTAACCATAACTTATATAAAGATGTTTCCGTTTACCTTTATGTATTTTACAAAGAACTATCAATACAATAGATGGTAACTGTTCTTGGATTGTGTTTTTATGTTATTTTTATTATGTTCTATCATCTCATCATCTCCGCTATGAATTTGACTGTCAGGAATAAAAAAATAAAACACTAACCTGCTCTTTGGAAAACCCCTAGTATCAAGTTCCGTTTTAATCATCCAGTTGTAATTTTCATTTTATTCCTTTAGGCTTTGAAATTTTTTAAAGTTTTTTATTATTTTAAAGATTTTATTATTTTTCAGAGAGAGGGGAAGAGAGAGAGGGAGAGAGACATCAATCAGTGTATGGTTGCCTTTCACCTGCCTCCAGCTACAGACCTGGCTGGAGACCTGGCTTAAACTTGGTTACGTTGCCCTGGCTGGGGAATCGAACCAGCGACCTTTGGGTTTGCAGGCCGGCGCCTTATCCACTGTGCCAACAGCCAGGGCTGAAATTTTGAATAGAACTTTCCCTTTATACAAAGATTCCAAGGAAACTGCTGAACTACAAAGGCTTAATCTGCCTAATGATACTGACAGTGACTATGGGCACACAGAAGTAGGACATCCCCAATGCTGACTTTGTTGAAATGTGAAAAATAAGGCAACTAGTTGGGTTTATCTATATGAAGGTTCTATAGCTTTAGTACGCATCAGAAATCTCCCTGGGAGCTTTAAACACAGGCAGGCATGCACACATACGCGCACACAGGAAAAATCTCACTGAAGACAGTGATTCAGCAGACACAGACAGGGTTGAGGCAGAAGCAGGAATCTGAATCTGTAACAAGCTTCTTGGGTTTTCTGGTGCCAGTGTGAACTTTTCATTTAGGAGAAGCAGTGAGATAATACTACTAATAACGCTAAATGATCATTAGGCAATCAGTGAAGAAAAAAATCATTTTGGTAATGATTATCAAAAGCTACTTTTGGCCCTGGCTGATGGCACAGTGGATATGGCTGCCACCTGCAAACTCAAAAGTCACTGGTTTGGTTCCCACCCAGGCACAAAACCAGGTTGCAAGCCAGGTGTCCAGCCAGGTCCATAGCTGGAGGCAGGTGAAAGGCAACCATACATTGATGTTTCTCTCCCTCTCTGCCTCTCTCCCTTCCCCTCTCTCTGAAAATAATAAAATCTTTAAAAAAATAAAATACAATAAAATTAGGCACCAAGTCTGTTATTTAGTAAATAAAGTAAGCCTGGCTTTAGACCATGTAATTTTATTTGGGACATTGTGGTGAACAATTGAAGGTGCTTTAAACAGACTAGCAGAATGAAACCCGAGACATGGGGAAAGGAGCAGAATGACTGACGGGGTGGGGGGTGCTTGGTTGAGGAGCTAATGTGAGGGACCCATGGACAGGGACAAGGTGGGAATTGACCGTCGGAAAGGGGATGGAAAGCGGCAGGGGAAAGCAATGAAACAATTGTAATACAACAATAAATTAAGTTAAAAAATTTAAAGGTGTTTTATTAAAGGTGCCCTGACTTCAGAGATGGCAATGCCACTGCAGACAAGCTGATCATGTTGCCAAAAGGAACCAAAGTGCTTTCTCCCGTGACTGCATTGAAAGGGCTTGGGTTAATGGGTAACATACTCCTCCAGTCAAAAAGCAAAAGAAGGAAGAAATCTTTGAAGGTGAGGGGCAGGAAGATAGGGAGAGAAACACTGGGGGTCAAAATAGCAATTTTTCTTCACTGCTTTCTTGAACAAAAAGGAACTGAAGATGAACCCCAACAGTGGAATTGTAGTCCCATTTAATCTGGAATTAGCAAAATCCCAGACACTGGAGAGATTACAAATAATTGTCAAGCACCATTTTTAGGGTCCTCTCCTAGGAGGGGCAAGGGTTTGGGTTGAAGTCTCTAGACCCACCTCATGGTTGGCAAGCCACCCCAGACTGATGGCAGTCCAGAGAAAAGCAAGTTAACTTCTCCATCCTAGTAACTTCACTTTTGAGACCTGAATGGCCAAGAGCTCCTCTTTGAGTAAAGGGACAGGCCAGGAGACCTCCCGCTGTGCTCTGGGTGGCAGCTGGTATGTAAGGACAGGCTCCATTGCAGTGACCCAGTTCTGTTGTCACCTGAAGGAAGCTGGTAATGCTGCTTGCTTTCCTACTGGCGGGCAGCAGATAGCAGAGGCGCAAAGCTGTTCAGAAAATAGTCTGAGTTTTCCCTCCACCCCAGCTTCTGTTGGGGGCCAGACTCAGAATCATCAGTCCTCTGGCAGTTGGGTGGCAATGGGCTGCCCCCCTTTCAGATTCTCTGGAGCCTCAGGCTGCCTTCCTCCTCACAGAAGCAGTGTTCCTAGGCTTCCAAGGACCTGATAACTTTGCCCACCCGTCCCAGCGCCAGTGCTGGGCTATACAAAATAGGGGGCATGGCCCCTACTCACCAGTCCCTGTCTCTGTCTCTCCCCTCCCTCCCGAAGCCTTACCAACACGGGAGGCCATTCGTTCTGACCAAGCATTTACCAAGGATTATGCTAGTCCCGCTAGGGCACCTGGCCTCACTTTCTGCCTGTCTTTCCTTCACTCAGCAGACATTTCCTCAACCCCTGCCCTCTGGGGGCTGGCATCCCGTAATGAAACACGGGCAGGGATTTGCTGTAGACACAGGGGAAGGCAGAAAGCAAAGGTCCCCAAGACTCTTGAAGAGGTTTCTAGAAAGGGGACACCAGAGCTAAATCTTAAAGGAGTACAAACTGCTTAAGTGCAGAAGGGGCAAGAGAGTGATGGGCGGCTCAAAGGTTAGAAAATTTTAGTTTCAGGTAACAGCCAATAAGGTTAGTAATTAATGCATGTAAAAGCTATTCTTTCAGGAACTGAAGGAATGACCGACCACCTTGGCTCCAAGGTAAGAGACCTCCACCCAGGACAAAGGAAGAATGCTGCAACTTTGATCTCATTAACATTTCCCTGAATTCTAAACCCCTTACCTACACCTTTTTTCTCCTTATAAAAAGGGCCCGTTGACAACAGAATATAAAACAATCTGTTAGGCTGCAAACCTACCATCTGAATAAAGCACCCATTGAAGATTCAACCCCTGTCTCTGCTTATTGGGTCTGGTAATGACAGGCAGCACAAACACCGGCATTTCCTTTTCGAGAGGATACCCCAAGGACACAGGTGGCAAACAAAGGCCTGCAGGCTGAATGTGGCCCTCCACCTTGTTTTATCTGGCCAGGCACCTTCTGCCTGGCACCCTGTTTCTACCCAGCTCACTTAACTGCTGAGGAGTAGTTACATTTACACAGTCCTAAACTTACATTCGGCCCTTTGGCCCCTTGAAGGCAATGGTGAGGCTGATGTGGCCCCTGGCGAACATGAGTTTGACACCCCTGGTCTAGGAGCTAGGCAGTAGGGACCAAGGCCTGGCAGAAGAGGGCTCCGCGTGATCTGCGGGTTGGTGGAGCCAGTGCCCGAGGAGGCTCGAGCAGAGGGAACCCCTGCAGGGCACAAGGCCTGCGCTGGGGAGGAGGTAGGAGAGCAGGGCTGCTCTTCCCCACACTTCAACCTGTTTCTCACCAGTAATGACAAGTACATCTGCTCTCACACGGATTCCAAAACCAGCATTTTATGATGCACGACCCTGTTTTGCAAGGCAAGCTAAGAGCTAGGGATCCACCAGATGGACTGTGCATGGGCCCACCGGCAGGCTAAGGGCCTGCTATTTGGGAGGAGGGACCCTCAAGACTGACGAGTATTCTTCTCAAAATGCCACACTGACCATTGAGCATTTGCCCCAGATAGTGCAGCACTGATGAAGGGAATGAGGACCAGAATAAAATTAAATAAAACCCACCAAAAAACAGAGACATCCTAACTTAAATTATAGCAAGCCACAAGTTGGAAGGCAGAAACGAGAGAGATTAATCCATCAACAACTGCAGAGCAAAACCAGAGCAGGACTGACTGCTCACATTCCCCAACGTGTCTGGCAACTTGGAATGGCCTTGCAGGTGGGTACTTATGTAATTATCTCAAGGAGAACAGCCCCTCTGCCAACCATGAGGAGCCGCAGACCACCAGGCTCCCCCAGCCAACCCTGTGGCTCAGGACCTTTCCGGACTGCTGCCCACAGCCCCTCCTTGACAGCAGACACTTGCTCCACAGGGCCCTGCACCTGTCCCGGAACCACCCTGCTTCACCTTCTCCCCCCTCCTTACCCCTTTATGAGTAGCCAGTTCTCTCCAACAACACGCATCTTTCTCCCGCAGACTTGGCGTGGAAGGAGACCGCCATCCCCGGGAGAGCAGCCATGTGGCCTCCTCGGCCCAGCCCGGCTGCTGGCACATCAGACCGTGTGGTCCCAGGACTAGGTTTGTTTTCTGGTCAAGCAGGTGCCATAATAAACCCTTTCTTGCAGGAAAGCTTTCAGCTGTGAAGGATTTTTCTTGGTGGTTTAACAGGAAAGATTCTGGTTTGGGTTAAAATGAAAACACCTGTAAACCCAAAGGTTACTGGTTTGATTCCCAGCCAGGACACATCACCAGGTTGCAAGCCAGGTCTCCAGCCAGGTCCATAGCTGGAGGCAGGTGAAAGGCAACCATACGTTGATGTCTCTCTCCCTCTCTGCCTCTCTCCCTTCCTCTCTCTCTGGAAATAATAAATAAAATCTTTTAATTAATAAATAAAATAATAGAATGAAAACACGTGCTGTAGCTGTTGAAACAACCGCTATTGCCAACCTTCAGATCACCTGGCTGAGGCCGGGGTGGGGGCTCCCTGCTGGTGCGCTGGGACAAGGGCACTGAGGCAGCGTCTGTCCCCTCTCGGACCCTACTCTCGGCAAACCTACTCTCAGCAAACCCCTGACCTGAGGCTGGCTCTGCCTGTGCTACAGGAGGCTAGAAGCGGAGGAAGACATCTCACCCGCTAACCCAGCAGTCCTGGGCCGGGTCTAATAATATTGCCAGGTGTTCCAGTATCACAGGACACACTGTTAGCCAGGGAGGAGAAAAATCCTTGGAATTCTATGTATTGTTTCCATTATCTGGGAAGAAAAACTTTTACTTCCCAAGTCAAAAAGGCATCCCAAGGCCCTAAAGGAAGGAAAGGGCCCTTAGTGCCTAAAGAAAGAAGCCCATTTATACCTTTAGGCAACCATGCCCCTAAGTACTGGAAGGCTAGCACTGCCCTTTGAATGCGTAACCTCCCTCTCATCCCGCCAACTGTGTAAGAGCTCAGAACAAAGGACTGGCTCTCTCCCTGACACGTGGTCTTCGTGCAGTGGCCTTTGACCAGAGCCTCTGGCCCCCCAGCCTCTGGCCACACGAGGGCAAGCTTGCCACCCCAGCCTTGTTTTTGCTCTCCCGTTCATTAATAATTTTTGCACGCATGTGCAAAATACAGGCTCCCTGATCTGTAATTCTTCACTGTTTTGGCGAGAAGAACCTGGGTTTCTCCAATAACAGCTGCACAGTGTGGGGACCTGGCGGTCTCTTCCAGCAAGCAGGGAAAACCAGAAATCAAGGCCTCTAAACTCCCAGGAAAGTATTGAACTTGAAAAGTCATGTGGGCAGGGTATCCTAACTCACTAAGTAGCCCCAAATGGATTGATTTTTGTGGCTCCAGGGGCTCAGAGCGACAATGAATAAAAATGTCAAGTTACAAGGAGACAACTGCAGTTGAATTGAAGGAAGATTTTTATGTATGTACGTATTTATTTATTTAGAGGGGAGGAGATTGAGGCAGAGAGGGAGAGAGACATCAGTGTATGGTTGCCTTTCACCCGCCTCCAGCTACAGACCTGGCTGGACACCTGGCTTGCAACCTGCTTCTGTGCCCTGACTGGGAATCCAACCAGAGACTTTTGAGTTCACAGGCCGGAGCCTTATCCACTGTGCCACCAGGCAGGGCTGGGCCCTTTTTATAAGGAGAAAAACGGGGTAGGTAAGGAGTTTGGAATTTTTTAAAAATGCTAATGAGACGAACGCTACAGCATTCTTTCTTTGTCTAGGGTGGAGGTCTTCTTACCCTGGAGCCAAGGTGGGTCATTCCTTCAGTCCTGGAAAGAATAGCGTTTTACGTACCTTAATTACTAAGCTTATTGGCTATTTATTACCTGAACTATTGAACATTTTCCAACATTTGAGGCCCCCGTCAAATCCACTGAGCCACACCAGCCAGGGTGGAAGTTTGTTTTGTTTTGTTTTATTTATTTTTTAATTCAGATGGCATAGCACTAGGTTGCTTTCAAAATGCCAGGCTCTCTGTCACTAGAATTCAGAGGCTGTCCTAGAAAAGGTTAAGTTGTTGGGCACACGCCCTTTCTTGACTCAAAGGAAGTGCTCCCAGGGAGGGGGGTCCCTAAGTTTTGAACCTCTCCTCTCACTCCCCATCCCGATGCTCTTCCTTTGACAGGAGCCCTACAGAGGGATGAGGCTGCAGTCAGACCCACCGCAACCTCCTTGCCAAGCCTCCCAGGCTTCCCCCTGTAAACCTGTGGGCAGGACTCTTACAGCTGCCCTGTGGAAGCAAGGCTTTCTATACTGAACACCTGCCACCAGGATCAGGCACTCACCCAGAGCCCCAAAATAGCAGCTCAGAGTATCTACCCTGGAGGCTTTCGTTTGCTGAGTCACTCTTCCCCCTTGGCTTCTGCCTCAAATCTTGGCTGCTCTTCTGAGTGTCATGTTATCACAGCATTCAATCCCTAGCAATGGAACATTCCTTCCCTGTAAAACGGAGTAGGGGGTGCGGGGCAGCAGAGATGTGCTCTTCAGCCACCTCCAGGCTCTTGGGTGACAAGGTGGCAGGGGTCCAGGAGGGCCACAAGGGGTCTGGGTGTTCCTGGGGCAGCTGACTGTTAGAGGCATCATGTGAGCTGCTTCCCAGCTGAGCACCAGCTGTTTACAACCAGGGCTGGAAGGCAAAGAACAGCTTGTCAACAGCAGGGCCTTGCGGGCTCAGGTTCCAGGAAGTGAGGGCAGTCGCCAGGTTCCTGCAGCCTCCTGCCTCTGGCTGGCGGCCTTGTTAACCCTCTACTTCTCCCAGCCTCGGACACCTTCCCCGGCTCCTCACCTTGCCCACCTCACCTCATGCCCCTGCTCACTTAGCGCCTCCAGCCACCCAGCCTGGTGGGCCCAGCAGGAACTCACATCCTCATTTCACAAGTGAGGAATTGAGGCCCAGAAAGGGCCAGAATACAGGCCGTGAAATCCCATTATTACCCCAAGGCCCTCAGGATTACATGCCTCAACATTTTCTCCTTCATGGTGCATTCATGGATAAAGTCTTCAGACCTGCATGGCCAGACATAGCTCATGTGAGCTGAGGATGGACAGGGAGTGAGAGGACCACCCACTGAACACAAACCCCTGGTCCCAGTGCAAGCCCACCTAGAATTGCTGTTCCCGGGGACACAAAAGCCCCAGCCTGGCCAGTGGGGCCCGAACTTCACCCCCAACACTGGAGGAGAGGTGCCTCACCTTTGTTCCAGTGCCTCAGGCCTTGCTTCATGATAAACTCTGTCACTGTCCCAATCAGACCTCGAATCCCGTCCTGTGACCACAGCCAAAGTGACCATGAAGCACCTACTGCCCCTTCCACCTGGTGACAGATGCATCAGCAGCCGATGGCATTCTCATTAGGTGGTGAGTGGGTCAAGCTTCCTCCTTCTCTCCCTCTGCCCAAGTCCAGTCTGGGGGGTCACCTAGCCAACCTGCCAACCACCCCACCTCACCCAGTGACTGTGACTTACAGGGCCCAGCAGGCTTTCACCTGACCCTCAGTGGCCGCATCCTCTGACCATGCACCCTCCCCCAAGACCTAGACTTTAGAGATCCTGGAATCCCCAACCTGTTCTCCTATTGCCCACATGGGACAACGGAGGTACATCCAGTCAGTGGCAGAGAGAAGAGTAGAACCCTGGTCTCTTCACTCCTGGATCAGCCCCTTTTTGTGCCTTGCAAAAAGCCATGGGGAGAGGGGGGCAACAGTAATCAAAGGAAGCCTGAATCTGAGTTTGGAGTTGTGCCCGGGAGTCACAGGAAAGGCAGAGACCCAACATATGAACCCTTTTTCTTTTGAATGTTTTACAATAGCATCTTTAGCTTAATATTACGTGTGTTGTTGCAACAAAGCAGTTGTATGTTATTTAATGTAGCAGGGTTTTGTTTTTTTTTTTTTTTCTGTATAGTTGTCTTTTCTTTCTTTCTTTCTTTCTTTTTTTTTTTTTTTAGGATTTTATTCATTATTTTTAGAGAGAGGGAAAGGGAGGGAGAACGAAAAGGAGAGAAACATCAGTGTAGGGTTGCCTTTCACCTGCCTCCAGCTATGGACCTGGCTGGAAACCTGGCTGGAAACCTGGCTATGTGCCCTGATTGGGACTTGAACTAGCAACACTTGGGTTCACAGGATCCACTGAGCCACACCAGCCAGAACTTAGTTGTTGTTGTTTGTTTGTTTTTTTTTTTAAATTGTGACAGAAAACACAAGACCAAATTTACCCTGTTAACAATTTCTAAATGCGCAGCATGGTATTGTCAATGACAAGCATACTGCTGTGCCCCAGATCCCAGGCACCCCATACCCTGCCTCTGTACCCACACTTCTTCTGCCCCAGCCCCCGCTGAGGCAAGAGACAGGAGGGAGGAAACTCCAGAGGCACCCCGAGGCTAAGAGAAAGAACATCGTTACTGGACAGAAACCCTGTTCTAAGACCAGTTAGTCAGGAAGGAGGAAACTCCAGAGGTGCCCTGAGGCTAAGACGAAGGAAGGCTATCTTTCCAGGAGAGAGACCCTGTCCTAAAACTAGTTTTCCCTCTTTCTGGAGAAGTGCTAAACCATGTGTGAATCATGACAGCAGAAGATGCTACATGACTCCTGCTTCATTATAATAGTGTTATAATAAATTAGCTTTGTGGGACCCCTTCCCCAGTGACCCATCGAGGAAAATCATGGGAGACAAGTATAACTATTTGTACATACGCAATAAAAGTCCATCAAAACTAGCCAGGAAATATCTGCCCTATAAGAATAGAATCCCTCCAGCCCCTGAGGTTAATCTCTGCTGGGAGTTGGCCCACACTCAGGTTCTATGGCGTGAACTCTCTTTTCATAAATCTGCTCTCTCTCTTTTTGCTATAAACTCTGTGTGTTTGGTTCCATTCTTTGTCCGCAATTACCAGGAACCTGGTTACCTGTGCCCGCCTGGGACACTGCCAACCACTGCTCCACTTCCTGTGTCTATGGGTTGGATGCAGCATAGAAACTTTAGATGGCTCATGTAAGAATTGTGCAGTGTCTTTTTGCGGCTGGCTAATTTCACTCAGCACATGGCAGCATGTATTGGAATTTCCTTCCTTTTCAAGATTGAATACTAATCAATGTGGTGGGTATCTACCACAGTTTCTTCATCCATGTATCTATCAATGGCTACTTGGGTTGTTTCCACCTCTTGGCGATAGTGAATAGTGCTGCGACCAACTTGAACGTTTGCAGAAGCTGACTGGAGTCAGCCAATGAATGGGCTGGGGGCCTCAAATTGCTGTGGGGAGCTGGATCCCTTCCAGGACACGTCTGAGTTTGGCTCAGTCCTGAGTCAGGAAGTGAGGTGCACAAACAGTAAGACAGGTGCGGGCTGGGCTCTGCCTGTGTCGGCCGCAGGCTGTAGCGCTTGCACTGCAGGGCGAGCACTTGGGGGCTGCGGGATCAGCTTCAGTTTTACCTGACGGTAAATCCCACACCAGCGCCAGTCCTCTGCCAGAGCATAGGGTCGTGAAGGACACAAGGGCTCCTGCTGGATCGGCAGGAAAAACACAGGATGGGGCATTTGGAACATACTTGGACTGAAGCGTTCTTCTCTGTTTGTCTGAAATTCTAATTTCACTGTGTGTGCTGTATTTTTATTTGCTAAATCAGGCAACCGCACTGCCTAGCCTGCTAAAGGTCCCCTGATAAGCCAACACCAGGGCCTCTGTGACCGACCCAGTTTCCCTCCGAATGGATGGTGTGGGTGCTTCTGAACTCCAGGTCTGCTAGGGGCACTGGGGGAGGAGCACCCGCTGCTCCATTCCGCTTGCCCCCTAAGTCACATGCTTGACTTTCCTTCTGGCAATGAGCCTGCCAGATCCCAAAAGGCTGCCCTAAAATTCACATTTGAAAAGATTTTATTTATTTATTTATTTTTAGAAACGGGGAGGAGGGAGAAAGAAAGGAGAGAAACACTGATGTGCAAGAGAAACATCCATCGGTTGCCCCTGACCGGGAGGCGCACTGGTAACCTTTCAGTTTGCCAGAGGACACTGAACCCACTAAGCCACCCCGGTCAGGGCTAAAATTCATACTTAAAAAAATTTTATGGATTGACTTGAGAGAGAGAGACATTGATTTGTTGTTCCACTTATGTATGCATGCATTGGTTGATTCTTTTATGTGCCCTGACCAGGGATTGAACTTGCAACCTTGATGTATCAGGGTGATGCTCTATCCAACTGAGCTACTTGGCCAGAATGAAAATTTATATTTTATGATCTGTTTTACTTATTTTTTATTGGGCAACACCAACTGGTGGTCAGGAAGCCTTACACCTATGCCTGAGTCCCTCTCATCCAGGGAGAAAGAGCAGGTGGCCAGGGCAGACACCCCAGGGGCAGAGGTGGGCTGGCTGAACCCTCATAGTGCAAGTTGCTGACCCCCGGGGATGCCCTCAGGAGCCTGGCCAGGCTAGGCTGAAGCCTGGTATCTCTGTGGGGAGGCAACTGTGAGACCACCACCCTCGACCTGCATTCCAGCAGGACCTCAGTCCTGAGAGGCGCCAAGAAGAGGGGCCTCTGCTGCCTCCTCTGGCAGCTCTGGGCACAGGCACAGGCGCAATAAAAGGGCCGAGGCCACCTCGGGGAGCATGGGGCACTCCCTTTCCAACCCACGTGGACTTCCTGCCCTTCTTTGCCAGCTGCAAGGAGGCAGGGCCTGGGTCTTCCTGGCCCAC
Source organism: Noctilio leporinus (assembly GCA_004026585.1). Lineage (NCBI taxonomy): Eukaryota > Metazoa > Chordata > Mammalia > Chiroptera > Noctilionidae > Noctilio > Noctilio leporinus. Next base: position 15,981 of record PVIW01003722.1, read on the forward strand.
CCGCTCCCCGTGGGTCGGGCACCCAGCTGGCCTCAGCCAACGCCTTCCTCTTCCAGGGGGCTTCTAGTCAGTAAACAGCCTCCCTGTTCTCAAGCTGATAGAGAAGACCCTTCTCTGCCCTGGGAGGCGCCCCAGTGCCCGCCAAGGGGCTGGCGTTCTGAGACTGGCAAATGTGGGCGGGCCCTGTGGGCCTCAGCGCTTGGAGCTGGAGGCATCCGGGCTGGGGCCTGGTGGGCAGTAGATGGCGCCCCAGATCCTACTTACAGCGTTTAGCAAGAACGAGGGAAGATCACGGCCCGGAGCGCCCCAGCGCCCCCACCCCCCAAGGCCTTAGACTCACTTGCAGCACAGTCTCAGAGAGTAATTGCAATTAGCCTTGGGATTTTCTTACTCAAGTCTGTCTCTCACGCTGGCCTGGTTTCTGCTTGGGGGCCTGTGGCCATCCCAGTGGCCTCAGGTACCCAGGGAGTGCTGAGTCGGTGCAGGCACATCTGAAGTGTGGAGAGTGACTCGGTGGGGTGCTGCCACCTGGTCAGCCTGCACTTGTGCTGTCCCAGGGGGTCTCTGGTGGCAGGGGTGGGGTGGGGGGGAGTGGCAGGGACAGCAGAAGCAAGGACAGGAGTAAAGACCTAGGAGCACCAATCAGATATAAGACCAAGGCAACCCAGGGGACAGCGGAGGGTCACTAGGTTTGTGCTGCCAAATGGAGAGCTATTAACTACATGGCTGTGGGCCTTGAAATGTGCCTAGTCTGAATTGAGATGGGTTGTGAGTATAAACTACACATTTAGTATAAGAAATAAAGTATTCCATTAATGTATTGTATATTACTTAATGTTTAAGCGATATTTTGGATATAATAGATTAAATTAAAATTCATTTTTCTTGTACTTTTCACTCTTTAAACACCTGGCTACAAGAATTACTTGCATTCTATTTCCATGGAACATTGCCGGTTCAGACCCATAGGGGATCCAGTTAGCTGCTGGGGCCGCTGTCAGGTGTGGGCCCTGAAGGGGGCTGTGGGAGCCCTACATCCCTCTTTGGGACCCCTGGGACGTTTGGCTGGCCAGGGGAGGAGGGAGAAGCTGGGGTGCTGAACCCAGGGCAGCTGGCCAAAGCCCCTCCAAACCCCGGCGAGGAGGGCTTATTTCCAATGCTTCCGGCATTGTGGAATCACAGAACTTTGGATGTAGAGGTGTCTTTAGGGACTTGCCACCCATTGCACTGGTGAGAAAATGGGCCAATTCTCCGCCTGAAAGGACTAAGTCAGCAGCTCCCAAAGCTAGGTTCCCAGTTCAATCCCCTTTCCCCATAGCCTCTCCTTGGGCTCTGAGGTTTAAAACCCCTCCATACACAGCTTGATGGGTCTTCACCTGTGCCAAGCCCTCTACCAGGAATGCTTCTTATCTCTTCCTTCCTTCCAGCTCCCAGGGGGCAAGCAACGGTTTCTTCTCCAGGTGCCCATTGCCTAGAATCTCTAAGAGGGCAGGGCCCTGGTGAAGTGCATGGCAGACAACCCAACTCACTGGCAGAACCAGGTGTGTGGTCAATAGATTCATTGTTGAGCGAATGAATGAAGGAAGGAAGGAAGGATGGAACGAACAAATGGTGCTGCTTCCTGAACCCACCCCCATTCCCCACCCAGATCAGCCCGGGACTGCATAATATCATGACTCCCAGTTCCCTCAAGTCTGTGTCCCTGTGGGTGGTTCACGGCCATGGCAAGAAAGAATCCCACAGTCCAGCCTGTGATGCAGGTGGGGCTTTGGGTATGTTCCTCATCTCTGAATTCCAGATGGTGACAACAGTCAGGAGCAAAAGAAATCTGGCCCTTAGGCACATCACCGCCAGCTTGGCGTATACAGAGCCCACTGGTGGGTGCACAGGACCCTACGGATCCCTTGCCCTACTCAGTGCAACAAAGAAGCCTCACACCAGGCAGCAGCACAGAAAACATTGCTTTATTAACTGCGTTTGCCAACACAGGAGGAGTGCAAAGGGCTCCTGGAGACACAGACCCTGTGGGGGCCGGATCTGGAGACCCCATGAGTGAGCAGGACAGGATGGGGCTGAAAGCGACGCAGCAGCAGCAACACAGAGTCATGCAGGGCACGGCAGGCGCGGGCCACACTGGGGCGGCCATACATTCTATTGCTTGTGAAGGGTAGCGAACTCGGACAATGTACAAAAAGGAGAAATAGGTTTTTGCATTAATGAAAAATACATTTTTTCTCTACAAAGGAATCTTTTCTAATACAAGAAAATAAATATTGCAACATAAGCCAAAAATAATTTAAAATTGCTCTTTTCAATATATTTTCAATATTTCTCTTGTATATTAACAAATGGCACATCACTTTCTTTGAAACAAAGACAGAAGGTTATATCCTCCTGTGACATTCATATCATCCCCCCACCCCGAGCCGACATGGCACACAGTGCTGTGCATCTGAGGACAAGGTGGCAGGAAGTGCCTTAAAGAACAACCAAAGACCCACACTCCAGCTCTGGCTCTTTGGCCAATGTGGCCAGTTGGGCCAGCAGTGTGGAAAGTGGCCTCCCCAAGGGCCTTGCTACAGGCATCCAGACCATTCTGCAGAGCTTTGGGCACAGGCAGAGGTTGGCCACATCCGGCAGTGAGCAAGAAAATGCCAAGTCCGGCTGCTGCCAGTACTGAGTGGAGCAGCTGATTCTCTAGTGCCCCAGCCAGCCCCATAGTGCGCCCCCCTGCCCCACATCACACAGACACACATGCGCGTGGACACCTGACAAGTGCCCCGCACTCACACAGCCAGTCCTGCCCTGTGTCTGGAAACCTGGGAGGCTTCTCCAAAGAAACCGAGCCCCTTACGCAAATGCTTATACATGGTCACCAAGTCAGAGCTCATTTAATAAAATAAACCCTCTACCTTTCTTCTCCTTATTTGTTGTAAAATACATTTATGCTCCATAAAAATACTTTCCTTGCACATTATCCTTTCTCACTGTGATGAGTGGGGGGAGGTGGTGGTGGGCAGCTGGGATTGGGAAAGTGGGGATGACAGCCAGGATGAGTCACAGAGCAGCTTTGCCCTCCCTGAGGGCCTGTGAGTATGAGCCGGTGTGGTCAAGTACAGAATCTGCCCCAGCCTCTGGCCTGGAAAGATCTCATCTGCCTTCTTCCCGCCTTTGCCTTAGGGGTGGCAAAGCTGTGAACATGGTGAACAGGAGGCCAGAAAAACCGTGAAGGGATCGTGGCTAATGGAAAGGAGGGGAAACCAGCATCCTGTCCTTGCAGCCTGGTGTACATCCGAAAGGTGGACAGCAGCCTGATGAGGAAGGGTTAGGGCCTGGCCCCAGGGACAACCCAACAAAGCCAGAACCCATTGAGAAGAGGGTCAGAATCCATAGGCCAACTTGCACAGAGACCCCCTGAAGAGAGCTGGCTGCCTGCCTACACCAGACCCACAGTTCCCTTCCTGGGCTCTCCTGCCCCAGGGGGCCCATACTCCGCCTCAGGATGGACAAAGCGATCAGGGGTAAGTGCTGAGTCTACTGGACCTAAACCATTCCTGGCACCCCCACCCCACCCCCACCCCCTGGGGAGAGTTTGGTTGTTCTTTAAGCTCCTCCCTTTTCCTCCTGTGAGGTCAGACCGGGCAATCCAGCACAGACAGGCTGTGACCCAAAGCACGGGGAAGGAAGGAGGTCTGTTCAAAGGCAGTAAACAGAGAATGGGGTTGGGATGCTGCTGTGACACTGTACTGGCCACTACTACCAAGGTGACAGGCAGACTAAACTCTACATGGTAGCTCGCACCATCCCAACACCCAGAATCCTTGCAGCCTGCTAAGTCCATTCCAGCTGGACACGTCTGTCCGATCCCCTGAACTTAGTCATTATCTTTGTTTCCTATTTTGCTAAAATTCACATAAAACTGGAGTATCGATGATAAAGCCACTGTCGTACCTCGATAGTTTTGGAGTCGGGGTGAGTGGTCAAGCTGCTCCCCATCCCACTGACTTGCGCTTTGTGTCCTTGCAGGGGGGGGGAACCTCACGGTCAAGACTTTGGCCATGCTGGTTTCGCCGCCAGTGTTTCTCCCTCTGTGAGTCTGGGTTTTGGAAAGCTCACGGTGGGCCCAGTCCAGGATCCGAAATCCAACACCCGGTGCCCAGTTCCCACAGTCCAGCGGCAGAACAGCATCCTCTTCCAAGAGCTCGGTCTCAGCTCCTTGGGCATGTGCAAAGAACATGGTTCTGTGTGTTGCTAAAGAACTCCATTAAAAAAAGTCCAAGTGACAAGTTGTTAGGTCCAGGCTGTGCTGTATTATGGTCAAAATATTCTTTGGCATCCATAGAATGATTCGACTGATTCGCTGGACTTTTTGTAGGGTTCTTGTTGGAGAAGTTCTGGCTTTACCAGTGGTGGAAGTGACCCAGGAGTAATTCACAAAAGAAAAAAATCAACATGTTTTCACTGAATTCCTTTCTTGTTTGTTCCCTGAGCTATCACCCTGGGGCCACTCCACTAAAACTCTTCAGAGCAACTACCTGGGACCTGGTGGGGGAGTGGGGAGGGGCAGGGAAAGGTAGGTGAAGGGGGGGAAGAGGGAGGGTACGGCTGGAAAATGGGGCTAAGGCTGGGGGGAGAGGAACCAGGAGCCTCCAACAAGACTCAAAACAGCCCCAGCAGCCAACGTGGCCGCTGGGCCCCGGGATCCCACTGCTAGTTGGAAGGAGTTTCCAAAAGGAAACCGAGGAAGCAGCTCATCTCTTAGCAGGACTGGGAAACTTGAAAAGGCAACGGGTCTGGTCTGGTCAGCTGTCTGGGAGTGACTAGACTTAGGCCACGACTGGCCACTAAGGAAGGAAGGAAGTTGGAGCCCCAGAGCGATTCTCCGCAGCGGCGCGTCTGAGCCCCACGTCCCCGTCCGGGCACTGGCCCTCCTTGGCAGCCCTCCACTGGCACTGGCGGCTGGCTGCCTGGGAGTCCCCTGAGTAAGTGGCACAGCCGAGGAAGGGTTCTGGAAACCCCTTCCCAGAGCTGCAGGGCTGGGCATTCATTGGCAGGGGCAGAGCAGCAAGGAGTGGAGGGTCGCGGGGTGGGTGGGCAGGCCTTCGATGTGGGCTGATAGGAAAGGCTGTGGTTTCCCCGGAACCGGCGGGGCCTCCGCGCCCCCTCAGTGCTTTCTCATAGAAACTCGTTGTGCTTGTGACAGTGAGTAGACTCTGGCTGGGAATCACTTATTATACACTTCCTTGGGGATCAGTGGAGTGCAGCAGGACCCCCAAATGGACTCCAGTGGGATTCGAGGGCAAGGTGGGCAGGCGCGGGGCTGGCCCACCTGCCATGAAATAATGCCCAAACGACAGACAGTCTGTGTCACCCAGTGGCAGCGGGCTGGCATCCTGAGCTCTTCTTCGTTCACCTTGCCGGCATCTAGCCAGGAGCCCAGCGGCGCCTCACAGGCCAGACAGGGACGCTGCAGCGGTGGGGCTGCTGCCGGGACCTGGCTGGGGCCTTGCAGCCAGAGCCATGGAAGAAATCCTAATGTCCTAGGCCAGCACAGAGGAAAGACAACAGTGTGGAATTCGAAACTCTCTATTAAAAATAAAACCACAACAGAGTGGCAGCCTCGAGGGTCTGGGACACTCAGCAGATTGGAAATGGCAGTTGTGACTGGGCCGAGGCCTTGTCAGGGGGGACCAGGGCAGGGCCTGAGACAGGGGCAGGAGTGACTTAGGAGGCCAAAACTCCCATGCGGACCACCTCCTCGGCCCCGGCTTCCCGGGGACCCCGTTGAACCCCGCTGTCCTCAGCCTCCACGTCTGAGTCACTCATCTCGCCATCAGAGAAGAAGCCATCAGTCTCAGTGTCAAAGTGGAGGCTGACCTTTGGCCTCTCAGCCACAGTGGAAGGCGGTCCTGTCCCAGCATCAGGCCTGGCACCTGACGATCTCCGGGTTCCCTTGCTCTCTCGGGGTGGCCGCAGCCGGCCTGAGGGCTTGGGGCTCGCCGTAGGGCCAGGCACTTGGACAGTGGAGTCGGCAGCCATTGGGGCTGCCTCATCGGGGGTGTCAGGGGCCAGCAGTGGTGGGCTCTTGGGGGCTGCTGGGATGGGACAGTCCCCAGCTGTAGGACTGGATGGCAGGTGAGAAGGTGTTCGCCGTGGTGGTTTCCTGGCAGGGTGTCCTTGACCTTGACCCCCCTTGCCACCCCCTGCATCCTGGCCCCAGGGCTTCTTAGGAGGTTTGTCTGGAGTTGTCCGTGAACCGGGACCATCCTGTGGTGGTTTCTTCTTGGCAGGCAGACGAGTGGTGCGGCTTCGGGCCTTCCTGGCAGGGTCACCAGGTCGCAGTGAGGGGTCTCGCATGAAGCTTAGTAGCGTCTCCTCGTCTTGCAGTAACTCCTCTGACAGCAGCCCTGGAGCAGGGTCCTCCCGGTGCCCGTTATTTAGTGGCCACTCGCTCATGGCCATGTTCTCTGCTGTGATCTGCACCGACTGTGCCAGCCAGCTGTTGAAGAAGGTGCCGTCGATGGGGAATGAGGTGGACAGGCCTGGCAGAGGGGAGAGAGGAAGAAGGTGAGATGCTAGCAGGTGCATATCCCACCCTCCTTTAGGAAGCCCTCTCTAACCCTCCCCAGTGTGCCAACAGGTACCGTCCTTCCTGCAGGCTACCTGTTCGAAAGTTATTAAGAATTTCAAGGTGGCTACAGGAGAACATTAAACCAAACAAGGGCCTTAGGGAGTGGAGGGGAAAAAAAAAAAAAAAAAAAAAGCCCTCCAGCCACCAGGGGGCGCTGGTACTCTATAAGCATTGCCTCCCAGACCTTCCAAAGCAAGGAACTTGGATTAGGGTGGCAAGGTATAACGGTATAAGGTCCCTCTTGGATGGCAGGGCCTGCTCTAGCCATGGTCCACCCCTCCTTTACTCAGGTCTTGGGACAGCTAGGGAGGCCAGGCCTCCCATTAGACACCCAAGTAGGCTTGGTGTCTTGAGGCTGAGGGAAATCAAAGATGACCGGGACTTCGGTGCTAGAAGTGAAGTCTGGAAGGGGACTCCACCACAGTTCCCAAGTGCTCTCGGAAAGGCATGTGACACCCTGGGAGATCAAGCCCTCTGCTGTGGGGTCCTCTCAAGGGCAGCAGTAAGGAGGTCTGTGATGGTGGAGATGGGCTGGGCCAGCCTTTGGCCACCCCTTTGGGTCTCTCTGGGTGGCCCTATGAAGGTCCCTGGTAGTGAAGCGAGGGATATTGGAAAAGATTCTGGCAGAATGGGACACAAATGGAGAATTCTGGGGCCCTCACTTCCAAGCATGGGGTTGGGCTCCTAGAAAGGCCTCTGGGGAAATTCCTACCCGGGACCCTGGCCAGCGGGATGTGCAGTCAGTTCCTCAGCTCCCGGGCACAGCCTCCAGGTCTACAGAAGGGGAATTTCTCAGGATGGCAGCTGGGGTTCTGACACCCTGGTCGCATTTATGCCTGGAAGCTGTGAGTCCCTGGGCAAAGAAGGGCCTAGTTACCCCTCCTGGAACCCCCATTGTGTGCAGCTGGGGTGCTGATGGTCCCTACTGGCCTTACATGGGGCGGGGGCTGCAAGTGGAGCGACGGTGTAAGCCAGGCCAGGCGGCCAGGCCCACGTGGCTGATACTTACCCAGCTGCCCCAGGACTGAGTCAGGCCCCGCCTTCATTTTCTCTTTCTTCTCAGGGCTGCCCTTTGGGCCCTCGTGGCCTTTCCTTTTTGAATCGCTCTTCTTGCCCTTGGTTCTCCTCCCAGACCGCTCTGCATCAGGACAAGAGAGAGCAGGTGGGTATCTCAAACAGCCTCAGCCAGAACCAAGATCACTGCATGTCACCCTGGAGTCCTCCCTCACCTCACACCTCACCCTTCAGCTCACCAGGCCCTGGCTCTGTACCCAGGCTCAGTGGCTCAGGGGCCCAGGGTAACTGGGCCTCCAAATCAAGGGACAGCCAGTGTGGGAAGTACAGTAACTGTCCGCAGCTGGTCTGGCAGGGCCTGGGGAGGGCACAGGGCTATAAGGAGGGTGGAGGACCACTTTGCACTGCAGCCCAACCTACTCGGCCCCCAGATTCTGGGAGAGGCCTCAGGGTCAGCAGGCCAGCCGGTGGTGAGTAAATAGGGCAGGGCCTTGAATGCCAGGCCAAGAAGCTGGACATGAAGGAGGACAGGACAGAGTCTGAGAAGTCAAGAGGCTTTGGTTACAGGCCCCTTGAGCCAGTCTCCTGGTCTGCTTCTGAGTCCAGACAGGAGATGGAAGCCCTGACGACACACCTGGCTGCCATGTCCCTACAGGTCTGAGGGGCCGCAGAGGACACTGGAGCAGGGCAGGCTGTGTGTGGGGAGGCCCAGCTGCCAGGAATATTCTCCCAGCTTCTCAGCTGGAGGCTGGAGGGCTTTCTGCATTCGGGTGTACGAGTGTTGCAGGAGTGGCCCCAGCTCTGCTGTTGATTCCCTGGTGCAATCCCATGCTGGGCCTCAGCCTCCGTATCTGTAACATGGGACCCATGTCCAGGTGCCTTGGACGGAGGTTTCCGAGGCCCCCACTGTCCTCAGCATAGTCTGAGCTCCTTCTGAGGAGCCCAAGACCTTTCACAGCTGACTCTGGCAACCCCTCAGCCTCACTTCAGACAGCTTCCATCTGCTCTAATTACATCTGCATCAGCCTCCTTCCAGTTTCTCTAACAGGACAAGCTCTGGTCTCTCAGTCTCCAAAAATGCTCTTTCCTTGTTCTGCCTTCGCCTGGTTCAGCTCAGAGCCTAAATATCACCGCCCCCTGGAAGGCTCCTCCAGCCCTCTGGCCAGACAGGCCTTGGCAATGTGTCTGTAGCCCATGTCCCACTGCAGGGGTTATGCGCACAACACAGAGGGAAGGACTTTCCATAGTGTACTGGTGATCATGTTCACCTCACACAACATGGAGGGCGTCAGCTTCCCAAAAGGGCAAATCGGTCTTCTCTTCAAATGTCCTGCCTTTGCAGCCACTCAGGTTTAGAAGCTGCAAATGTCTCCAGATCCAATGCAGGGATGCAGGTCCCTCCAGCTCTTGAACAGGGCTCTGGAGCCCCGTGCGGCAGGACTCCACATGCTTTGACCATGAGCCTCTGCACTTGCGGGTGCTGTGAGGTCATGGGAGGCTTCGGACGTTACCCCAGAATCACTGCTGCCTGAAGCCACCCCTCCCACCTTGGTCCCTGCCATCCTTGGGCACCACTTCCCTTTATTTTCCCAGGATGCCCCGCGGCGCTTGGTTAGGGCTCACTGAATCAACAGGTGAGACAGAGCCTGGAAACGCTCCTGAAGCCAGCAAACTGCTTGTCTTGGGGGCGCAGGGTGAGCTCTGAGCTCGACACGCCTGTGACCAGTCCTGACCCACCATCTGTACTTGGCACTTCTGGCGTTTTGGGCCAACGGTGGGTGGTGGTCCCAAAGCGCAGACAAGGCAGCTCAGCGCTCAGGCAGGGGTGGGCAGCACCAGGTCCTGCCAGCTGCTCTGGTGGTGGCCTGGCAGCTCTCTGCCCTGTCCGCTGCAGGCTCGGCCTGACTCAGGGGCGGAGCTGGCAGTGATGGCCCCAGACTCAAAACCTCTCTCCACTCGGCTATTTCTGCTACATGTGCTTCATTCAACAGCAGAGCACCACTGCTGGGGAGAAGCATTGCCCCCTTTAATATGTGAACACTCTAGGAAGGGCCCTGTGACCAGCAACACCCACACAACTAACAGGTAAAAACAATGTCAGAGCTTCCTTGGCCTCTGATTTCCAGATCTGTTAAAATGCACATGATGCAGACTAAAAAGAAAACAGGAAAAAATGGCTGGCATAGGGCCTGAATCCTATGTGTAGTCCAAGAGAAGACCCCTTCCCTCGCTGGGTGGCTGCCTTCTCCAGGATCAGCATGCAGGCCTGTGAGGGTCAGGGAAGCTCACCCTTCTGGCTGTTCCTGTCTCGGTGCAGGCACAGAGCCAATAGGGCCTCTGGTCTGCATCTGTTCACACGGAATTCACTCCTGAATCACCATGGCCCTGGCACTCCTGGGTGTTCCCACTGAACTAGGAAGCTCCATGAGGGCAGGCCTGATGCCCTGTCCAATCTCAGGCTCCCTGCCTAACACTACATCCCTGAGGCCCTGGGGAGGCCCCTGTCTTGGCCCCATAATTGAATGATGGAGCGGGGCCCAGGTCCCGGGTACATGCCTCCAAACCAGGCCCCACAGACACTCCCTCCTTGGGCTCCAGCCCCCCAAGAGCACGCACACCAAGGTGGTGGCAGCCGGCAGGGAAGGCACGTACCTCGACACAGATCCTGTTCAATAAGTTTCATCTGCAGGTGGAATATCTGCTCCTGGAGTTTGCAGATGGTGTGTTTCGTCCTCTCTCGCCTTGTCACCATGTAGCACAGATTTCTAACCTGGGGAAACACAAGAGAGATTTTCTACCTTGCTCAAGGGTGATCACCCCTGCCTAACCTGCCCAGCACATCTGAGAATCCATTCCCAGACCCCGACTGTGTCCTTAGCCCTAAGTCACCAATCTCTGATGCAACCCACCAGGCCAAGCACAGCCTGGGCCTGTGGCCCCCAGCTGAGCCACAGTGAGCAGAGCACGCACCTGGTGAGTCCAAGGCCTGTCTAACACGGTTGCTCTCCCCGGTGTCCATGCACACCAAAGCTCACTGGGGCCTTGTGAGGTCACCAAGTCTATCCCCTGCCTTCTGTCCAAAGCCTCTTTCCACCAAAGAAGCTTTTCAGCCACATGGCAAAAACTACCTCCTATCCTGAGACACGAACGGCCATGGCGCATGGAGCAGAGACTCCGGCACGACAGCTGAGAAGGCAGGAAGTCCCCAATCCCCCTGGGTCTACCTGCTGCTCTGCGGCCATGCCTGGGCTGGCTCAGGCCCACACATCCACATGGCCACGTTTGCTCAGCTAGCAACAGAACTCCCTCCTCCCCTCACCCCCCGGGAAGGGCAGGGGCTCTCTGACTCCCAGAGGCCAGCTAGGAAGCACCTCTGAGGGCCTAGGACTGACCCATTGCAGCTGGCCTGGGAGCACCTGTCCACGTGGCACCTTAACCCAGGGTGCTCACCTCACCAGCTACTCTCTGGGCCAAGACCAGGACCTCTTGAAGTACTTCCTGCTCCTGGTGTCATCTTCAGTTTAGGTCAGAACCTCTGACAGCAGGGACAGCCGTCCAGGAGCTGCTGAACTGAACTCCTGGGTCTCACCAGGGTCTTTCCCGCTGAAACTAGTACCCTGTCTCCTGTTGGGTTCCCTCTTCAAGGGTGACTTCAGAGCCCTGGCCTGTTGTCATGAGCCCCATTTCTCCTGGCCGGGGGTGGGGTGGTGGGAGTGAAGGTGACAGTGACTAGACCTCTCTGTAGGCACGAGCATCTTTCTCTCCTTCCTGGGCCTACTTGTGAAAGAGGCCCCAGAATGCCAGCTACGGGCCTGGCCTGGCCTGGTCTGGTAGGCCAGACTCTCGGCGGCACTCAGGCTGGTGTGTGACCAGCAGGCTACCCAAGGGGCCAGTGCCTCCTGCAGAGGGCAGCCCTGGGCCAGCCTGAGCACCCTGCTCTGGCACTGCCTGACTCTCAGGATCTCCCACAGAACCCTGAGCACAGGCTGTGGCCCTGGGCTGAGCATGAGCAGTACCATCCGGGTACCTATGCCCCAAGGTCTTTCTGCCCAGCTGGGCAGACAGATGCTGGCCACATACTGACAGGAGCGGGCAGCCCCTAACCAGGCGTGGGTGATGAGGAAGGCTTCTTGGACAAAGGAACAGCTAGGCTGAGTAGACCACAGAGAGGGGAACAGCTGGGAAAAGGAACCAGGGGAAGGCCAGGCTGAGCAAGGCTTTGTGATAGCTTTGCAGAGATTTCTGGGGTGTAAGAGCTGAGACCCTGGAGTCACCCTTCATGACCCAGCTCCTCCTCCTCCGCCCCCACAGCTGATCCCCCAACATGCCCATGGGGAACATGACTCCTAGCCAACAGCTCCCTCCCTTCTTAGTCACCCCCACCATCTTCAGCTGGACAGCTGGCCATTCGGACGGACCCCTCTGCTACCCCAGAGCAATCTTTCTGAAAGGCAAATGTGAATCTCCTGAAACTGTCAGTCCTTCAGTGGCTTCTGTGTGGGGTTGAAGAATGGCCCCTGCCCATGTGTATGTCCACCTGGAACCTCAGACTGTAGTTAGATAAGATGAGAAAATATTGGATGTAAGTGAGCCCTAAATCCACTGACTAGTGTAGCATCCTCATGACATGCCATGTGATGACTCATACAGGGAGAATGCCACACGCCACCAGGGCAGAGACTGGAGTCATGGGTCCACAAGCAAGAATGCCCCAGTCTGCTGGCAGCCACCAAAGCTGGGGAGAGGCAGGGCACAGATCCTCCTTCAGCCTCTAGAAAGGCCCACCTGAGTGACCTCTGGCCTCTAGAATGGTGAAAAAACAAATTCCTGATGTTTAAAGCCACCAAGTGTGTCACCCTTTCTCATAAGAGCCTTAGGAAACAAAGAGCGTCCTTCCTCTCACAGGGAATAAACCAAATACGAAACACAGCTATAGCCCAAAGCCTTATTCCATCTGAGCCATGGTCACCTCCTAGCCCATGTCGCAACAGTTCTCTGGAACTGCACGACCCATGTCACCATCCTTCTCTGTCCAGTCCACTTCTGCCTTGAAGCCTTGGTCTGAAATGCTCTTCCCTCTTCTCTTTCCAGGGCTGGACCTTGTTCTTTGGGTCCTGGCTCAAAGAACACCTCCAGAAGACCTTCCTGTTTCCTGCACCAGCAGCCCAACATGGTCCTCCCAAGCCCTGGTCTGTGTCCTTCCCAGCAGCCAGGTGGCCTAGCATGTCTGGGGTCAGTGGGGATGAAGAGAAGTAAATGGGTTCGTGGTTACTTTGGAGGCTCTCAAAATAAACCAGCCAAGACATCTAACTTAAAAACAGATCAGTCAAGGTCCAGCTTTTACATTTTATTTTTATTTCTTTACTTCTCGTGCACGATTCCTGAAGGTACAGCAATACCAGGTTAATGCATGGAGTGGGCAGAGCAAGTTCCTATTCCATCTCCCAGTTCCAAAAATCCATTGAATATATACTGTCCTTGAACTGAGGATGTATCAGATATTAAACTGATAAGAACAGACACTACTCTTGATCAGGCAAAAGGCCGAAAAGTGATAGGGTCCAGCTTTTATTTTATTTTTTAAATATTTTGTTTTATTATTTTTAGAAAGAGGGGCAGGGAAAGAGACATCAATGTATGGTTGCGTTTCACCTGCCTCCAGGCACAGACCTGACTGGAGACCTGGTTTGCAACCTGGTTATGTGCCCTGGCTGGGGAATCGAACCTGCGACCTTTGGGTTCGCAGGCCAGTGCCTTATCCACTGTGCTACCAGCCAGGGCTGGGTCCAGCTTTTAAAACTTCCCTAAAATATGCCACTGCGCAGTTTCCTCACTCTTAAACCTAACTGACCTCCAAAGGTGAAAAGCCAGATAAGGTCAGGCCCAGAGGTGCAGATTTCTCCCTAAAAGAACCAAGAATTATACTTAGTTACTTTATTTTAAAATCCACATGTAGTTGTTGGTGTTTTGTTTTCCATCTGAAACTAGAGGAAGGGCTCCTAAGACAGGCCCAAAGGACTCACTGGCATCAAGACCCTGTGGGCAGCTGATTAAAAACGCAAATTCCTAGGCTTGGGGCTGTCTAGCAAACTCTCTGGGAGTGGGGCCCTCAAATACACTTCAGTAGGACTGTGAAATCACAGCCACTGCCCTAGGCCAGCGGCCTCCAGTGAGCTACAGGCTTCTGGTAGTTCATCCCAGGATAGTAGGCAATGAATATTACAACTTCTACTCATGTGTATTTTGATCCTATTAGAAATTTCATCTGTTTGTTTTATCATAAGCAGTGCTAGATATTAACAGGTATTAAAAATACAATATATTCCAGACAAATGCTCAATGTTTTTTCCCCGATAAGGGTACATGACACCATCAGGAATGTCTGCAGATTCCTGCAATGGAAGACAAAGAGCACTTCCTTCAGAGAACCCCAAGGCCAACCTCCTTTGGGTGGTACCCTAACCCTGACCCTCATTCACACTTGAGCTTGGAATCAACTACTTCCCTACTTTCTCCCAAAGCCACCGGTGACTGATGCTGCAGAACTTCTCTTTTGCAATAACTTTGGAGACAAAGTATGGGTACCACCTTAGAAGCTTCCTCAGGTGATCAGGCTCCTTACACTGTCATTATTGATTTTTCTGATTATAAAGATAAAACATTCTCTTATTAAAAAAAATCAGCCCTAGCTGCTGTGGTTCAATGGATTGAGTGCCAGCCTTCGAACCAAAGGGTGACTGGCTTGATTCTCAGTCAGGGCACACGCCTCCAAGATGAGGGCAGGGATAGGTAACAAAAGCAGGTTTTACATTTTGATGAAGTGGTTTTAATATCAGCAAGTTTTGCTGTGAGAACTGGGTATGGGCAGAGGACGGGGAGGGGTATAGAGGACCCCCAGCTGGTTAGTGTGACCTGGAAGTGACCAGGGCTGGGTATCCCTGGAGGAAGGGAGGCTGTGGGAGGAGCAGGGCTGTGGAACTGATGCAGCATTGTGGGGCCAGGCCAAGTGTGGCTCAGAGAGTCAGAGAAAGGGTATTAAGGGGGATCTGGTCTGAGCATCAACATAAACAGTTACTTAAGAACAAGGGCATGACAGTGCTGAGAGGGCAAGGAGACCAGGATGCAGAAGTGGCCCCTGGACCCAGGAAGCTGGAAGCTGTCAGCCCTGGTGGAAGGTTCTGGAATGTGGTGGTGGCAGGAGCTTGGCAGGAGTGGGAAGCAAGGAAGTGAGAGCAGTAGGGGTGAGAGGGAAGGAGAGGAGGGGATGGGGAAGTCCATGACTAGAGGGAGGTAGGGAGGGAGGGCTGGCCTTCAGAGATGGGAGAAGGTGAAATAGATTCAAAGCTGGTGGACTCGTGGAGACGAAGAAGGGAGGAAGAAAAGACAGACTCTTGTGGTTCAGGGTGGGGGCTGGAAAGGGACCTCAGGAAGAGAGGAACGGAGGAGACAGGAAAGCCAGTGCATGGGCAGAAGCTGGAGGGGTCTGGTATGCTGCACAAGATATGAGCTGTGTGCCAGGGGTGCAGGGGGAGAGTGGAGGCAGGTAGCAGTTTGGAGAGCCCAGAACGTTGCTGGCTTGGGTCCGGCTGAGGCTGGGGGGCAGGCACCTTGGGAGGCCACCTCCTCACTGCCATGGCACTGCTCCTGGGGGGCAGAGTGTGGCTCCCCTGGGTGAGGCTCTGCCATGGGCATGGCCTTCATATGGGGCAATGGCACGGTGGCAAGCTAAAGTCAATGGAGAAAATACACAACAGGGAAAAGCTGTGGGCCTGGGGGGCAACTAAACCGGGAGGCCAAGAAGCTGTGGCTAAGGAGGGGAATGTGCGGATCTGGGGACCAGGGCCCGTGGAGACTCGGGGGAAAGGACAGGAGCACTAAAGGGCTAGGCAAGTCCAGAGATGAGAGATGCCGGGAGTGAGGAGCCACAGAGCCGGGGGCCAACGCTGCTTCAGTGAGAGGCCAAGCCAACCACAGCCCAGGCACTGAGGACACAGTGACTGGGGAGTGACCACTGACAAGGAGGCAGGTGGCAGTGGGGAGAGGGTGGCAAAATCTTCCTCTCTTGGGAGAATAACAGAAGCGATCCCTGGGGAGTTCCTACACCGACTCTCCGCTGGGGCACGTGTCTGAGAGCTGCCCACTCAGGCCAGGCCAGGGTCTCAAATGAACTCCTGGTAACCAGACCTGGGGCCACAGGCGGGAAGCCCTGTGCTGCCTGTGCTGTCCTCGCAGTTGGTTGCTAGGGGACACCAGTGTGCTTGCTGGGCTCGCTGGGGTGCTGCCGGTCAGTCAGTGCTGCAATTTTTTCACCAGCTGTGAATAACTCTGGGAGGCTGCAGTGGCCACACCTTCCCAAGCTGCCTACCAGGGCTAAGGCCTACGGCTGAAATGTTAGAAAAGCACACCTTCTAAGCGGACCATAAAATGGGATTTCCTGGTGGTGGCAGCTCAGCCCCAGTTCCTGTGTCTCTCACCAAAACCCCTAGGTGGCTTTGGGGGCAAATCAGTCAGGGAGGCTCTGTGGTCCCAGGCACTGGCCTGCCTTTCGATTCTCCATGGAGCCCACTGTCCTGAGTGGCCAACCTCTACCAACCAAAGCAGCAATGATAACCGCCTCTAGCAACAGAGGGCACTATGCTAAGCTCTGCCCCCCATCTTCACTGGGACCCCAAGGTTAGTTCGATCCTTATTCCCATTTCACAGACAAGGAAAGTGAAACTTGGAGAAGTGGAAACTGAAACTCAGAAGGCACAGAGCTGAGAAATTCTGGACTGGGTGCAAAACCAGGCTGCCCAAGGTCTGGATCTCAGTTCCCACCCTGCATCTCCCTGATGGGCCCAGCAAACTGGCCTGTTGCCCAGTCACAGGCTGGATACTCCCAGCTGCTGGCGCTGGGCCATGGTCAGGGCCTGCTGGACAGAACACCGGCAGCCACGGGTCTTTAAGGAGAGCGTCCCCTGTGCACAGTGCTGGGCTCTGTTCACTTAAGTAACCCACATGTCGCTGTGAAAGGCCCCAAAGCTGGACATGGAGGGGTGACCAGGTGGAAGGGCGGACAAGTGGGGTGGAGGAAGGTGGAAGAGTCTAATCATCCAGAGCCTCCCCAATAACACGACGCCTGATGAGTTACTCTACTCATTGTGCAGATTTGCCAACTGAGCTGCACAAAATGAAAAGCCACTGCTTCAGGGCACACAAAGCCCCCTGGATACTTCCACCCAGGCTGTTTCCTAACATGGCCTGGGGACAAGGTGGGCAGGTGTGACCGTACCTATGGAGGACACTGTGACATGATCCCACAGGCTCTGGAACTCCAGAACGGAATGTCCCACAAGAGAGGCCAGGCCAGCACCCGGGGTTCAGAGGATTGCACTAAGGACCCAGAACACCATCTCCTGGTGCTGCCCTCAACTTGGGGGTGGTACTTGACCAGCCAGAGGTGGCAGGGAAGGGCCGCCAGAAAAAAGCCAAATTCGAAAGCGCATTTCACAGAAGGCAGGACCCCCTCACCTTTTTGGGGGTAGTAGGAGAGATTAGAGGTTTTAAAGGCTTCTTCGCTGCATGAAAACAATTTTTCCTGTTCCCCAACCTCCATAGCTCACCCCTTCCTTCCTCATCTCACTCAGCCCCAAAGCTACCACCCTGGACCAATCCAAGATCCCAGCTCTCAGATCCCAGCTGGGGATTTGGCCAACCCGCCCACTCCCTCCAGGCCCTGTGGTTCCTCCTCTGGGGTGTGTTTGGAAGTGGCAACCACAGCAGGAGTCGCAGAGTGGCAGTCACTGCAGTGTCTAGACCATGTTGGTCCACCCACCCGGCCCTATACTTTCACTCTACACAGGCTGCTACGGGGCTGCAGCCCACTCTCACCCCTGCTTGCACCACTTCCTCAGACCAGCACCTCGGGGAGGTGGATCCACATTTGTCTTTCCCACCCTGGCCCAGCACAACTCACAGGTCATTCCCAGGCCCTCCCCTGCCTCTGACTCTAAGCAGAAGCTCATGTGCTCGGACCAGGCAGATCCCACAGAGGCCACCATGGGACTGGAAGCCTGGGTACTGGCCCCATCCTTCACCAGGCCTTTGAAAGGGCTGGGACTTGGACCTGAGAGACCCCTAGGCTTCCCTGCTCTGCAAAGTATCAGTAACTTCCACCCTGTCTGAGACCTGGAGTCCCACAGGCCCTGGGCCAGAGCTCCCTGTATGAGTCCTACTGCGCCACGGGGGCTCCAGGGCAGTGAGGTGGAAGGCCTCTTGGGATGGCTGTCTGGCAGGCAGGGGGCTGCCAAAAGTACTTACCCTCTCCAAGTCCTGCCGCAGGTGTGTGAAGAGTTTTAGGCGGCGGTAGAGGACATCCTGCTCCTGTTGGGCCAGGTTGTCCACCTCGTCGGTCTTGGGGGTCAGCAGCGGTTGGTTGGCATTGGCTTTCCTCTTCAGCTTCCAGTACTGATAGATGAAGTCAACCAGCGCCTCAGCCAGGTCCAGGCGTTCGGCCACCTCAGCCGGCTCCACCAGCTCGTAGAAGTCTTCCTCCAGCTGCTGTAGCCGCTGCTTGCGGAGGGTCACCTTCTCCAGGTCCTCGCCTGTCGGGCTGGGCTCCACTGGCTCGGATGTGGACTCAACCCTTGGACCCCCATCACTGTGCTCCTGGCAGAAAGACTTGAACTTGACCTCATCGTTGTCTGCTAATATAGTCCGCATCTCTAGGCCATGGTCAAAGGCGCATGTGACGTGGAACGCAGTGATGCAGGAAGGCATGGAACACTGCAAGGACAGGATGGGCAGTGTCAGGTACGAAGAAAGCCTGATGGGAGGTAGGAAGGATGTGGGTATCCCCCAGGGCCCTGAGAACAAAGAATACTAACAAGGCCTCAAAAAACACCCTGCAGGGTACAGAGGGGACTGTGGCAGGCAAGAAGAGGGTGCTGGAAAGGAGGTAGGGTTCAGCGCCTTATACCCTGGGGGAGACAACAAGCAGGTGAATGGACAGTCCCTCTGGGAGCAAGTTGCATTCCTGTACAGGCAAAATGACTGTGGAATCGAAGGCGCTGAGAGAGGCTGGGGATGGGTCACTGCCACCTCTGCTTCTGCAGCATTTTCTAAGATGGGTGTGTGCCCCTCCTTGGGCCTGTGGGAAGAGGGGCTGGACTTGGCCCTCTTCCTTCTCTTGCCTGGATACCTCTGGCCAACTCAGGGCCTGCCCCTCTCTCTCAGCCTGGGGTAATGGCTGTAGGCCGCTGATAAACTGTGTCAGCAATAACCCATCCAACTACAGTGACCATTTCCACTGTGCTCATACGCCATTCTCCAAGCCTTACAAATGGGTGGAGGCACAGCTGGTGTTTGCAATGACAATTACTCCTGGAGAGATGAGGGAGAGAAAGGATGCCACCTACCTCCCAGCCTACAGACCAGGAGCAGCAGTATCACCTGGGAACTTGCTAGAAATGTAAATTCTCAGCTCTACTTCAGATCTATAGAATCAGGCCCAGCCATCGGTTTTAACAAGCCCTCCAGTAATAATGATCACACTAGGATATGGGAACCACTGCTGTCAGTGGCAGGTGCAGCCTTGCCCTGTGTGGTAAGAGCCTAAGTTGGTTCCTATCTCTGCCACATGTCATGTTTGACATCAAAAGTCAGTCAGTCAATGTCATTATTAAGTACAAAGACACTTGGTCCTGGGCTTACTAAGTCAAAACCCTTAGCCTTGCAATGGAGTGGTAAGCCTTGGTCCCCCAGGCCTGCACCCTGTGCCTAGAGGAACTGGGGATGGAGGAATGCCCTCCAGGTGGCCTTCCGACTCTGATCCCAGTCTCAGGCTCCCTGGCCTGTCAGTGGCTCTGTCTGCAGCACCATGGGGGATGGGAGGAGGAAGGGGCACTGGGCTCCAACCTGGGCTCCCAGGCAGCAGCGGGGTGAAGTGGCCACATACCTGGATGCAGGTGCCCGTGCACTCCTTACATAGGCTGCAGGACAGAGCCCAGCGGCTGGCTGGGATGTGAGAGATCTTGGTGATGGGCTCCATCTTCTCGGGGCAGCCGATGCTCACCTGCCAGGGCACAGGGAACTACAATAGATCTCTTCTCCTCCAAACCCCCAGATCCCTGAATAGGGGACTGTCTGCTGATGCCAGGCTGGGAGCAGACAGGGCGGTGGGTGAGCCCCCGAACCCCAAGTCCTTTCTGACTGTCCCAAGCTGACCACAGGGTGAGTGTGGGCTTGTCTGTCACTAGTCTTCCATTGTTTGCGACTATGTGAGACAGTGCACACTTGCAGTGTGGCTCTTGAAAAAGATAAATACGTTTGAGGTCCCCTCTTCTGTACCTTAGGCCTTTATTAATAGCATCTTCGGAGTTCTTTTCATAATTCGTATTTATTTTTCTGAGCAGCAAATAATGGTCCCAGGGTAGCATCTCTTTCTGAAGACCTCCAGTGGGTTTCCTGATCAATATGGATCAGCCTTTGTTTAGCCCCTCCTGTCTTTCCTATGGGACCTACGACCTATGACCACGTCCAAATCTCTGGGGCACAGCCTGTGCCTCTTCACGACCTCTGTGCCAAAGAATGGAAGAAGGGCCCCCATCCAAGGTCCTAAAGCACAGGGCCCCCACAACGGGGTCCTTGTTGGTTCTCCACTCTTGCTGTGCTCAGCTCAGGGTATCCTCAGTGGGAGTCTCAGCCTTCCAATGGGAACAAGTGACTATTGCTGACAACCACTATTGTCACAGAAGCCTATAGTGTGGGTCCCAGCAAGGGCCTTCAAGCTGGGAGGCCAGGGTGTCTTGTTGCCTCATGTGGGCCCAGCTCACAACCCATTGTGGGTCCCCCTAGACCCAGGCCCCTGTGCCCAGTCCCAGCCCCAGCCCCAGGCCTACTATCCAACTTTTAATTAGGCTTGCCACCTGGTTTCCTTTTAGGTCAGTTCACTTACTTTTATTTTAAAATGGCAGTTTGATTTTGGTTGGAACCACTGCCTAGATTGGGGGGGTGGGGGATGGACCCAGAACCTGCTCCCCCTACCCACACCTTGTAGTCAGGAGCATAGCTTTTGCCCAGCTCTCAGACCTACCACTGGATTCCTGGGAGCACACAGTCCCATTTTCTCATGGAACCCACTGCCTGAGTTCTGCCCAAATCCATAGCAAAGTTCTCAGGGACACTTCCCCAGTGTTTCTCAGGCTTAACACCAGCAGTTCCATCTTCTATGGGTCCTCACCCCCTTCTCCCAGTGCTCTGCTACCCAAGAACTGAGCTCCAGCCAGACCCACCGCCCTATGGTTGCTCCCCAGGGCCACCCACCTCAGGAATCCACAGAGCACAGCTGACGTGCACCCACTTGGTCCCACTTCTGGTGGGCTTCAAGGCTCCTCCTCGCTTGGGACAGAGCAGGCACTTTGGCTGGACACCCAGGGCACATGTCCGGCACAGCCAGCTGCCTGTGGGCACCTTGAGGATCCCGTAGCACGCCTGGGAAGAGAGCAGGCGGTTACCGGTGGAAGCACTGCTTGGCCTGCATCCGGGCAGCAGGCAGCTGCAAATGTGCCTAGTCCCAGCCCCGCAGAGGAACTGCAGGGAACCCTCCTGAGATTATACCACAGGGGCTCCTCTCTGCCTGCGCTGAGGGCCTTAAATTCACCACTTCACACACCTGTGAAAGGGCCTGGTTCTGCCCTCTGCTGGGAGGAGTCACTGTGGCTGGGGGGTCCTCATCAGGGAGCGGCCTCATGAATATTATCACTTTTTGGTGTGTATACTGCCTGAGCACAAGGAGTGGCCTTTCATTTTTTTTTCACAGAAACCTGTGAAGGAGGTTCCTCCTAGGAATGCCTGGGGTTTATGGACCTAAGAGCTGCTTGGAATAAGGATATGGATGAATGGGGGCCAGGCAAGCCCCCGGGAGCTCCCCAGGAGACATGCCAGCAGCAGTGTGAGTTTGTGTATGTGTGTAGGGACATCCTAATCAGAGCCAGAGTGGGTCCACTCAGGTCTTCTGCAAACCAGGCCCAGGGATGCCTGAGACCTAGGGGCCAGGGCCGGAGATCAAAGTGGGGCGAGGGGTGGGGAAGTCTAGTCAGGTTAGACCAAGTTGATAATATCAATAATGGCCCTTATGATTTTGTATGAAGCAAGTAACTCAGACCTTATAACTTGTTTTCTGTGTAGTTGAGGACAGAGAGATCGAGAGAGGTTAAGCAACTTGCCCAAATCCATTGAGTTTGTAAAGGGCAGAACCACAATTTGAAACCAGGAAGCCCAGGCTTTGCTCTTAGTCGCTACACTGTGCTGCCTCTTTGTAAGTTCAGGACAGTGAGGAGCAGAGGAGAAAGGCAGGGGCCGGGCGGTCGGTGGGGAGGCTGACAGACAAGGACAGCAAGACCCCCAATCAGTGTTTACTCAAGTCTGGCTGATGGTGCTGAGCCGAGGGGCCCTATGTGTCCCTGGACTGAGGGGCACTCAGGCCTGTCCCTTCCTCCCACCTTGCCCTCCTTCTTAGGGGCCTGTACCCGCCCACGGTGCTGCTGCAGTCCCACAGCATGGAGGACCAGTGCCCAGGCAGGGCCTGCTGGGCTATGCAGGAGCACACAGTGTGGATGTGGGCAGTTGGGGGCCTGGCCACCTGGTGCACGCAGACGTTGCATTTGTCACAGAAGACCATCTCGTTGCCATCTTCGCCCTCGGGAGAGCGGCACACATCACAAACAACGTCCTCATCATACTCGATGCCCAGCCCCTCCTGCGTCTCAATGGCCCTCGCCATGTTCTGGTGGCATAGTGTCTCCATCTCCTCCAGCACGCGCTCCAGCGTCAGCTCGTCCAGCTCTGGCCTGTCTGTGAGGACAACAGGGGAGAGTGTGAGGAGCCTGGATTTTGAGGGCAGATAGATGGCAGGGTTTCCATTCGTCTGCTGTAACCTGGGAACATAGGTTGACGGTCATGGGCTTCAGCTCCACTGTCTGAACAATGACAGGCTGGACCATCCGATGCAGAGGCCCTGAGGCCTGGCTGTGTTCCGACCTCAGACAGCCTGGCTGTGACTATACGTACATTGTGTGTGCATGTCGGTAACGTGGAAGTATCTCTGGGGTGTGGCTGGCTCCACGGGGGATCCACTGCTTGAGCTGTGTGTATGGGGGACCTCTGAAGGTGGCTGAATATGACAGAACTGGCCCTTCCTAGACATAATAGTGGACTCCAGCTAGGAGGTCCATACCAACTGACCCTGGCCGAATTTATCACCCTAGACTCATCTGTGTGCTCCCTCACTCTTTGTGTAACAGTCATGCTTACTAACTTGATATGCCCAAGAACTGTCAATTACATGCTATTATCACCCTCACCTGACAGCTACAGAAACCGAGGCACAGAGATACCAAGTAACTTCTCTAATCATTAATGCTGCAGAGGCTGCCAACCCAGGCCCATTCCGCGCCAGAGCCCAGCCGTGGCTATTGTCCTGAGGGGGAGGATGCTGAAGTTCAGAAGAAAACTCCCCCTGGCCTGCCCCCCGCCCCATTCTCAGCCTGGTGTATCACCTACCCATCTCCTTCAGCTCCGAGTTGATGAGCTCTAGCCAGTAGGCGTCAATCTCGTCCAGGTCATAGCGGCTGCCCCCTGGCCAATCAGGCTGGGAGCCCTCGCCAATGTCCGGGCTGCTAGGGGACACCGGGGTAGGGGGGCCTTCCAGCGGCGGGAGGATCCTAGGAAATCAAGAGGTGGTGTCATGAGGGGAGGGACCCTCAGCCTGTTACCCATGCTAGGTCTGGGGGCATCCGATGAGTTGGCAGCCCAGCTGAGGACCTAGTGGGCAAGTAAGGTGTGTTACTCTGATCCACGAGGGGCCCACCTCCTTTCCCTCCTTATACGTCCTCCTCCCACCTGCCTACCCTGCAGTCCCAGGTGACCATGAGCAAGCAGGACAGGACAGCACTCTGGTGGGCAGAGTAGGGGATGAGAAGGGGGAGTGACTCAGAGCCCTTGCACATCCATCCATAACCATCCATTCTGCTCAAAGCACACCCTACCACCCCTCCCGTCAGGGTACCTGGCCCTTAGCCAGAGCCCCAGGGCCTGGATCTGCCCCAGCCTGCAGGAGGCATTCCAAGTTCTGTCCTAGGCAACTTCCGGCACCAGCTGCTCTGGACAAGTGGCACAGAGCCAGGTGGGCACCAGGTCCTTCAGCACACCCCTCAAGGCTGGGGAGAGGCCATGGATTGTCCTCATAACCTCACAGGCCTTGGATTCTCCTTACCAACAGCCAGAGAATAACCTGAGACCAGGTTTCCACTGGGGTAAGGAGGAGTCCTCCCCAGCTGCACTACTGCAGCCCAGGGTAGCCCTTTCAACATAAAAAAGATCTACTGTCACAGAGAACAGTCTTGTCTATATAACCTCGTCCTTCCCCCAGAAAGAATGATACCTGAGCAGGGAGTCTGTCTACAATGTCCCACCCCCTCCAGGATGGAACCACCTCCTGAGCAACAACTATAGCCTCAGGATCTCATGCCAGGTAAACCCTCCCTCAGGCCATGGCTTTGTCTCTGAGGCAGCTGGCAGGACCCAGACTGCAGGACAGGCCAAAGTCCTGCTCCACCACTTGCTGTGTGCCTCTGGGCAGGCCACTGAACTTCCCCGTGCCCCAGTGGGCTGATGAGAACAATGTTTACCTCCTCTGGATGAGAGGAGGAGGAAACGAATGAACACCTGTGAAGCTCTTAGGACAGTGCCTGGCACACAACCTGCCCTGTGTGTGTGAGTATGCACTGCTAAGACCTCGGGATATGCCTTTGCTCCTGTGACACAGAATACAAGGGCTTATGGCCCTGCAAGGGCAGTTTCCCTTCTTGGTTCAGCAGTGTGCCGCCCCTCAGTTCCTGACACCAGTTCAAAATGCCAGCTTTTCCTACCCCCACTGGTTGCCATGGTTATTGCTTCAGAGCCTGGCCTCCATCTGGCCAGCCCTGCTGGGGTGGAGGGGCCCCTCACTTGCCCGAGAGGCCTCCTGGGTCGGAGGAAGGGCTGCCAGGGGCTGTGACTCAGCCACAGAGTGGGGAGAAGAGGGTAGAGCCCTGAACTCCAGGAAATGCCCTGGGTGTCAGCAAGAGAGGCAGGAAGGATGAAGGAGACAGGAGGCAGAATGGCCACCAGGCCAGGAGGGAGAGAAAGGGGGGAAGGTCTTGGTGCCACCTCCCCTCACACAGAGGCCCAGATCACCCGAAGGCCTTAGGTACTGATAATGATCATGGTGCAGCTCCTCTCATTCCCCCAGCAGGTCATTTCAAACAGAAGCAAGCCGTTAGTCCTAGGAAATTCTGCCTTTCTTCATGAGGCTCTTATTTGAATACATTCTTTTAAAGACAGGCTGATTTTTGTCATGACCCTGCTTTGTATGTGCCCCCATCCTGTGTTCAGTTGGGGTTTTGGATAACCTTTGTCCAAATGCCCACCACCTACAGGCAGAACTAGCCACACCCGTGTGTGTGTGCTCAGGGAGCTGCCCCTGGCCAGGGCTCTTGGGGCCAATATCACATTCCTTTCTCTGGGAAGCTGGGGTTAAGGACTCACACCAGAAAACACATTTCCTGTGCTTCCAGGGCCTCTCACCTTCCTCTGTTTGGCCTCTTCTGGCCCTGGCTCTGGAGGAAGCTCTCAAACCAGGCACGGACCAACCTGACTCTAGGCCAAGGCACTGAGGTCAGCTGGGAGGAGGTGGGTGGCTGGGCTGGGAGCTGGGGGAGGGGAGGGGTCTCTACTCCAAAAGACCAGACAGACACCAGAAGTTGGTTCAGCCATGGGCTGAGTCTTTTGGCCACACTGAGGGAGCACTGTAACCCTCACTCAACTGATGACCTGGAGGCAAGACAGGTTCTTACTACCCAGATAAATTTCAGATCATGAGGTGGGCAGACCTGGCCAAGCCCAGGGAGGATTGGGCAGGGAAGGAGAGACAGAAGGGGCCAGAATAGCAGGGGAGGGAAGTCAGAGCCAATGTGCGAGTTGATAAGGGCACGAGGTTCTCACTGGGCCTCACT
Source organism: Noctilio leporinus (assembly GCA_004026585.1). NCBI lineage: Eukaryota > Metazoa > Chordata > Mammalia > Chiroptera > Noctilionidae > Noctilio > Noctilio leporinus. The sequence continues at coordinate 41,658 of PVIW01003722.1, forward strand.
GGGGTAACCAGGGGGTGTTCCCATAGGCCTGTGATTTCCTGGCCCAGCCCAAGTAGGCCCTGCCGGTCATGCAGGGAATTCCCCAGAATTTCCTGACTTCCTCATCTACAAAATGAGGACAGTAACATGTACTTTATAGGGCTAATGCGATAATTAAATGAGAAGATGAACATAACAAGCTCAGTGCAGCCAGTTCTCAGGAAGACAGTTCCTATAAACAATTCTGACTTTAGTGGCCACCATACTGGCTCCAGATGACAGTTGTGCAGTAGGAGGCACTGAGGAAGATGGAGAGGCTGGGCAGGAGGGAAAGGGGGTGTGCATATCTCTCCAACAGCACCCCTTCCTGCCTGCAGTCCCTCATTTCCAAAGAGCATGGACAGGTGGGGCTGCCTGGCTCCTGCCCACTCATAGCAACCCTGCACATGTGGGAAAGGCACCTAGGAGAGCCAGAGCTGTCTGAGCATGTGCTCTTCTCTCGATATCAACAGATAAAGCAGACTGGAACCAAGCTACTGGTGTGGAAGCATCTGCAATTAATTACCCAGGCTGGCGGATGTTTCTGGAACCACCTGACATTGACATCAAGGATTCGGGACACACTGCTGGGCCAAGTCTAATGAGCACGCACCTCTCTCTGCCCAGCGGGTGGCCAGTCCCTCCTCTGCGTTACTCTGGGCCCGAGTACTGTTTAGGCAGGTACTGTCCTCGGAGGAGAGAAAACAGGCTGAAAGAGGGCAGGAGCAGCTCCCCAGGCTGCAGAGTCCAGGGGGTGGAACTGGCGAGGAGCCTGACTCTCATTTTTGGCCCTGGGCAGGGGATGAGGAGTCAAAATTCCTTCTCCAAATTTCACACTTACTCCCTTCCAGAGGCTCTGGAGCTCCCTGACTCTCCAAAGGCCCAAGGCAACTGCTGGTAGGCACTCAGCCCTCAGCAATCACAGGAGGACGAGCCCTGCCCAGGGCCCAATCCTGACCAAGAACCCAAGCAGGGATTAGCCTGTTTTGCCTCTGTAATCCCACGCCCAGCAAAGGCCTGGCACCAAAAGGGCATTGGGTGTCTGTGAGCCAGTCATGGGCGTAGCTGCTAGGAAGCAACAGTGCCAATGTCACGGGAGGTAAAGGCTGTGATCTCTGCCCCAGGCCTGGTCCTATGGACCTAAGTGAGAGCCATGGGGCTGCCAGGGACAGGATTGGGCTGCCAATAACACAAGCTGCTTAGCCCTAGCAGGCTGGCAGGCTGGTGAAGCCAGGACAGCAGGCCCCTCTGCCCCAAAACGTGACTTGGAGGGTTTTCCAGAGTGCAGAAACAAGCACTTGGCTGAACTCTGCTGCTGGGGGCGGGGCCCATGGCCACGAGGCCACCTCCTGACAAGAGTACCAAGGGTCTCTGTGATCTACAAGCCTAGAGAGGACCCAGCTCTGACCCAGCCCTGGCAGGGACCCTCCTAGGAGGCTGGTCATAGCAGCTGCTTCCTGAGCATCTGCTGTGTGCTCAGGATTCCCTCCCACTAAGAATTCCTTAAAAAGGTTTAAGAAGTCAAGAGCATGGCTTATCCCTGCCTTAAGGACTTGTTAAAAGTCTGAAGATCTCCCTGATTAAGATGTGCTTTCAGCCCTGGTTGGTGGCAGAGTGATAAGGCGCCAGCCTGTGAACCCAAAGGTTACCGGTTCGATTCCCCAGCCAGGGCACATAACAAGGTTGCAAGCCAGGTCTCCAGCCAGGTCTGTAGCTAGAGGCAGGTGAAAGGCAACCATACATTGATGTCGCTCTCTCTTTCTCTCTGTCTCTCTTCCTTCCCCTCTCTCTAAAAATAATAATAAATAAATAAATAAATAAAAAGACGTGCTTTCAGGACCCAGTTTGGATGAACATCAAGCTAATCCAGTTTTTACTGACTTTTTGTGTGCCAGACCCTGACCCAAGTGCTTTTCACACATCGCTTCTCTACATCATCTAGGCCATTCACGAGGAAGGTGTTGCCGTCATCGTCCCCATTTCACAGACTAGGAAACTGAGGCCCAGGGAGATTACATTTTTGGCCCAAGGTTGTAATGAATGGGAGCGGCCATTTGAACACAGCCTGTCTAACTCCATAGCTGAGCCCAAGCCCAAGGGCTTAGCCTCAAAAGTAAACTGCCAGTATTTCTGGACCATTTCAATGGTTTATGGGCCAAAAAAGTTTAACAAAATCAAGTGAGGCTAGAGAGAAATCCTAGGACTACTAGGTCCCCTGCTGGGTCCAAGCCTCCCCTACTTCCCTCACCCAGGCCTGGGCTGCCCGGCTCACCTCACCACAGGCTGTGGAATGGCCTCTGCCCCGGCGGGCACCTGCACACCTTTCTCCCATTCCTGTCGCCACGGGTCCGCCAGGATATAGTAGTCATCCGGGCTGAGCTGGTATGAGTCCGGGATCTTCATGGCTGTGATCAAGTCTGTCCGGAAAACCTGTTGGCAGCAAGGGTGGAGAGTGGCCTCACACTGCCCCTGGGTGGTCTGCTACACAGGCCAGGGGAGGAAAGGCAAATGCAACTTTAGTGGGCTTTCTGCCCGCTCAGAGTCAGAAGCCAACACAAATGAGGCACTAAGTACAACAACGCACCTTCTCTGAACCCCGCACAGTGCTTTCTGCACGTAGCAGATGTTCAATAAATGTGCTGAATTGAATTCACATGTGCTCTGACTTGTTAAAGGACAGAGTGATGGATGGGAGTGGACCTCAGAGGGAAGAGGAAAGGCTGGGAAAGGCAAACATGAGAAAAAAATCAGATGGCAGGAAGGCCTCTGTGAATGCAGTACAGCCAGTAAGTGACTGGGGAATTTCTGTCAAAGGCTTAAAATTATGTTCAGTGGTTGCAAACATAGTGCTACAGGCCCAGTGGAGATGTAAGGAGTGCAGGGCACCTGCCCCAGGCAAACAGAATGCCAGGACCTCGTGGGGTTCGGGGCAGCCCTGAGAAAGGCTTCCCATGGGGACCAGTCTCCAAGGTCTCCCAAGAGCAAGGACACCTGCTTGGCAGGGGTTCCACACCCCCATCCTCTGTGTGTGACAGGGTAGGAGGAGGGTGGGGTTGAATTCCTTCTTAATCAAGCCCATCCAAGTTCCCTGGGAGCCGGGCCATCGAGTGGACACACCCTCACGCTTCGGTTTTCTTCTCTCACTCAGGAAACTGTCCCTCCCAACGTTCTGTCTGTTGCCCGCCAGTCTTCACCCCTGAACAGCCTCCAAGCCCAGCCCCAGGGGCACCAGCAGTGACTCTTGCGCACTGGCTGTGTGACCTTACTGTGGCCTCCCAGGAAAAGCTGCTTCGGGACTTGGTGGCAGCTCCAGATGACATGCCTTGCTAAGGGACCAACGTTCCGAGTGATCATCCCATGAGAATCCCAAGTCAAAGAGGTCGCATCATTGAGACCAGAGAAACCAGCTCAAGGAATGTGGAGTGCTCTGGACCTCCAACCAAACTCCACCCCTCCCCACCCCCATTTCTGGAAAAGTCAGCATCTGCTGCCTCTCAGGCGCTCAAGACAAACTCATTCATGGTAACCTCTGCCAGACGGGGACCCAACTCACTGGCTGTGCATGTTTCGTTCGAATCTAGCGCCTGAACAGCAAGAAGCCAACGGAAATGGGTGCACCAAGGGGTTGGAGGCAGCATCTTGCAGAAATCTAATTAACATCTGCATCTAGCTAGAGAGGGCCCTGGCTTGAAAAAGGTCGAGTTTCTTGAAGACTCTATTTGCCAATATAATTTAATTGTTAAGACGAATACCCTAACATTTAATTAGGGTGCCAGTGTGAAAAAATTAAAATGAGATTACAATTAAATGCTAATTAAACAGAAGATGGAATGTGGTGAAGATTTTACAGCTCTGATAATTTGCATATCTTATTAGGAAGCAGTAAGCCTGCTAATACAAGAACACAAACTTGGGTACTTGGTGCTTTTGTGGCGGCCTTTCCCAGCCGGGGCCGGGGCAGGGCCAAGCCCAGCGGATGAACTGAACCCACAGCGGACTTACCAGTGCCTCAAACTTCTCCCAGCCCAGGCAGGCCAAGGAGTACGACAGTCAAAGCCCCGCTGCTCTGACACCATGGGGGGCCGCCCACCTGGGACAGTCCATCTTCCCTCCCACTGTTGCTGTGTCCGAAGAGGCACGGGTGAGCTTGAAACCTCTCGCTATTCCCTCACCCTGGGCTGTAGTTTAAATGCCGCCGCCTCTGAGATTCCTTCCCTGATCACCAACTCACGAAGCACCAACAGCAGGACAGCCACTTTCTATCCCATCATCCTGCCTCCCTTTCCAGCACTTTCAATTCTGATGATCAACTGGTGTCCTCATGTTGCTTGTTCTACACCTCTTCCCACCATACCTGTCCTGGTCTCTGCTGCATTCTCAGTGAATGAAGACTGGCACACAGTAGGTACTCAGTGAACAGCGGCTGAGCAAATGAATGAAAGGTCTTCTCTGATTCATCTGAGGCCTCCAACTGGCTCTTGGGAGTGCTTTTTGAACGCCCATTAACAGGGCGAGACACCTTGTACATAGATGTACCCAAGCTGAAATACCCTAGCCCTGAACAAAGCAACACGCAGCCTCTGGTGTGCAGAGTGCAAAGCCTAAGGACCAGGGTGCTGCCCAAGCTGGAGCTGGAGAGACCATAGTGCCAAGCCACCTCAGTGGGGAGAAGGAACCCTGACCTAGGAACAGGCCTGGCACTGAGGACTCAGAGCAGGAAGGGATCCTGGGCTCGACTTGGCCAGGGAGATTCTGGAGAGAGAAGAGCCTGGTCTCAATAGAGTTCCAAGTTTCGTCCTGGGTCACCGAGGGAACAGGTGGCAGTCTGGACACCATGGGCCCTCTCGGGCAGAGGACTCACAGAGCGCAGTTAGGCAGTACTACCACTATCAGCCAACACTTAAAGGATGCTGTGTGCTCTTGAGTTAATTTATTATTATTAGTCCCTATTCCAACCTTGAGGTGGCAACTGCCATTATCCCTATTTTACAGCTGAGAAGGAACTCAGTTTAGTTAAATAACCTACACAAGGTCTCACATGTTGGAAGTGGTCAGACCACCCCACAGCCCCTCTACCCTTTTGGCCACAGGGTTCACTGTCAATTCCCTGGAGTTAACCAAAAGTCAAATCAGGTGGCTTTGACTTCCGCAGGGCTGTAGCATGCAAATCAGATGGAGGCTTTTGCAAGTTGCAACAGCCCTTAGGCTGAGCTGCAGGCCATACTGTACCAGCTCTGGAGCCCTCGCCAACCAGTGCGGTATCAGAGCCCTTTTCTCTGTTGGCACATGGGAGGACCCTGCTGGGACACTGTCCCCTTGCCAAAGTGGGGTTGGCTTGCTGCATCCTTAAGGTCTCAGACCAGCCCACATCCGCTCTGGGAAGGCTTCCCCAATCCCAGGCTGGGTTCTGGGTTTCCTCTGAACTGCCACAGCCCCAGTATGGAATCTCCTGGTTTTGTGCCACATCTCCCCGGGAGAGGAGATCTCAGTAAGCCCTGGCCCGACAGCAGGCTGGAGCCCAGCCGTGCACAGAGGGCCTGGCACATGCTGGGTGCTAACACAGGTTGAAGGGCTCAAGAGCCTCCCACGGACCCACACCACCTCCCTGGGTTGCAGTCTGGGCCACAGCTGGGCACTCCACCTCCCAGAGGAGGCTCAGTACATCCAGTCAAACCCGCCCACAAACGTGCAACTCATTATAACCTATGTATCTCTTTGTTTTGAGTTGCCAGAGGTTAGGCTTGGAAAAATAAAAGCTCAATTATTTTCCTAATAGGCCTCTAAGTTACTTATGAAAACTAGTAAAGAATAAAATGGACTTTGAGGAACCAGAGAACTTGCTGTGGCAAGAAAGTTAGAAGCTGGAAAACAAGCGATTTTCTAAGAAAGTGAATGTTTACTATTTTTCTCTCTCTTGGTAGAAATGGACAAATTGTCGTTAAAGGCCCGCTACCTAGCAACCAAGTTCTGCTGAGCTGCTCAGGAGATGTTAATTGTAGCTTCTTCAAACAGTAGGATGTTTAAAGGTCTAAAACTCTAATTTAATAACCAATCTGAGTGCCAGAGGTACCAACGCAACTCTGGAGGGAGTGAAGGACCTGCTCTGCCTAGAAGCACAACACAGTTCATGGTCTTGCCCTTCACAGCCATCAAAGTCTATCTAGCTTTCTGCACCTATTTCTCCAGGGAGAACCAAAAACAGGCTCTGCCCAGAAATAACAGTGGATTCTGACATGACCTCCAAAAGCAGATAAAGACAATGACAATAGGCAGCCTTCACCATGCCATCCAATGAGTTCGAGTGTATGGCCGCAAGACTTGTGGATGTAATTTGAATATTTCATCCTGGGACCTTGGGCTCTGCTTCCTTTTCTCCAGGATGAATTACTATATCATTGTGTATTTCAGACCAAGAGGAAGTTTAGTTACTTAAGGAAAGACTCCAGCACAACTACTAAATATGATTATTTCTGTCATTATTTGCTTAATGTCCATCTCCTCTGATAATCGAGCTGACAGAGGCAGAGATGCCACATGTATCCTGTTTATCATGACGCCTGTTTGTGGCTCAGGGCCCAGCACACCGCAGGTGTTCAAGAAATGCTTGTGGCACATGTGAGTGAATTAATGAATGAACCTCTGGATTTGTCTGAAGTATGATTAAACTCTGACACTTCCTGTCCTGCCTAGCAGAGGGGCTGGTCCAAAAGATTCTTCTGTGGGCTTCAGGAACTGGTCTTGATGACTGTCCCAAAGGCAGGAAAAGTGGCTCTAGCTAGGACTACCTCCCCTGGACCTCCGGATGCAGAAGGAGTCCCAGTGCAGAGCTGGGGGTGGCATCCTCCCTGCAGCCCTCCTGGGGATGTTTCAGGGTCTGTCCTAAAAAGTCCAGTGAAATTTCTACCAGATCCCTCATTTTAGTCAATTTTTTTCTGAGCACCTCATGTCACTAGCAACAACGGGCAGGAGAGAGAAGTAACTGCCCTGCGGAAACACAGCCAGTGCCCGTTACAAGCCCTGCCTATGGAATCTCAGCTGATTCCCATCGCCCCTCCTACAGAGGTGCAGACTGAGATGCACTGAGGTTACACTGCTGGCTCCGGTCTGCACTGTCCTTTAACCACCGTAACACTACCTGCAAACCATCCAGCTATCCGTTCTTTTAAAACAATCTTTTTCCTGGGCTGACACTGAATCATGATTATCTCAGCCAAGAGCAAAGTTAAGATGCTTAAAAATTAGGCACAAAACACCAGAGAAAGGCTCAGTCTCATCCAAGCTACCGCGTTTGGTCACACACTTAAAACACACGGGCACAAATACACATACTCTCTCTCTCTCAACATCTCTTTCTCTTTCACTAGGATAACAGCACTTCCTGCTCTTAAAGAGAATTTATTACACACATTTCTTTTGCAAGACAAGTCCCAGAGGCCAGGAGGCCTTTCCAGCTGGCGGTACAGCACTGTTTCCATCTATACGAGACCCAGAGGAAGGCAGCGGGAGGCCGGGCGAGCAGGCACTTAGCTCAGCGGCTGGGCTCTGCGCTCACCCACCGCTCCCGGGTAGTAGAGGAGCTGCTGGCTAGAAGCAGGGCTCCGAAACCAACCACAGGGGCAGCACAAAACCTTTTTGAGGATTCTCCTGTTTTATCTCTCAAGTGTGTGGGTACTTTGCCTGTCAGTACAACGTATGCCACCGCTATTTTAACATAAAATAGGTTATGGCAAACATCTGGACACCAGCTCTGCTCCTCCAGGAAAGCATCTTACTGATCCTTATGGTTTTGTGCCCCAACACAACTGGGCCACCCCTGCCTTCACCCAAGCCAGAAGGGCCTTATTTTGGAAGCAATGGGTCAAGCTAATGACCTGCATCCTCACTTTTCACTCGATGAACTTGCACCAACACGGAGGTCTTGGACACACCCCAGTGGGGGCAGAGGCTGTCTGTCCATAAGGATCACCTCTTTCTCCCAGGCCCTGTTCCCAGGGGCAAGAGGCTGGGCACTGGTGGACCTACAAAGAGGCCCCATTCCCTCATTCAGAGATACACTAGTTTGTCACAAGTCCTACAAAGGAGCTGATAAGACATTTCTCCAAAGAGGACATACAGGTGGCCAAAAGACATATGAAAATGTGCTCAACTTCTCTAATCATCACAGAAATGCAGACCAAAACCACAATGAAATATCATTCCACACCTGTCAGAATGGCTGTCATCAATAAACAAACAACAAGTGCTGGAGAGGGTGTGGGGAAAAGGGAACCCAAGTGCACAGTTGATAGAAATGCAGATTGGTACAGCCACTGTGGAAAGCAGTACAGAGATACCTCAAAAAATTAAAAATGGCCCTGGATGGTGGCACAGTAGATAAGGTGCTGGCCTGCAAACCCAAAAGTCACTGGTTCAATTCCCAGCCAGGGCAACATAATCAGGTTGCAATCCGGCCAGCTCTGTAGCTGGAGACAGGTGAAAGGCAACCATACATTGATGAAAAAGAAGAAAAATTAAAAATGGATCTGCCTTTTGACCCAGCCATCCTCTTCCGGGAATATATCCAGAGGCCAGCTTTGCCTCCACTCACTCCTGGATCACCCCCACCCCTAGGCTCCGCAAACGTCAGCAAAGGACCATCACATCTACAGACCAGAAACTCCAGGGCAGAGTGCTGGGTAGGACTTCAGTGACAATGATGCTGAGGCTCGGAGAGAAACAGTCATTTGCCGAAGGTCACAGAGCTCCTCAGTGGCCAAGCTGGCTGCACCCTCCTAACGGCACTTTCCTGTGTGAGCACCTGCATCCTGCTGGCAGCCGGAGGACGAGCTCCCTGGGGACAGGGCCTGTGAACTCTGCCCCTCTGCCCCTCGCACCAGGCGGATGTCAGATATCCCCACGTGCTTGCTGAGTTTCATCGGTATCAGTAGGTCTTGGGTCCTGAAGACCCAGGTCCCTCCCCACGGGCCGAGTGCTGAGGATCTGACTTCCTAAAAACACAGCTTTCTACTTCAAAACCACCTGCCTGGAGGAAACCCCACCACAGAGCCTGCCCTCCCACCCGCCTCGCCGGCCTAGCCTGAGGAAGGCAGCCTCCAGTTCTCTTCTTAACTGCCCTGCCTGGCGGAGGACTTGGGGCAGAAACCTGTCAGTCCCTTAGCTGCCAGGGGGATGGGGGTGAGCTGGGGGACTGCCCCACCCACACTCTCAGCCTTTGCTTAGGTCACTGAACCAGGCTAGAAAGCCTCCCCACTCCCTACAACCTCAGGATCTTCCAGGAAAGTCCAGGCCAGCCCAGGACTGCTGGTAGCAAATTAAGGAGAAAGGTCTACAGCAGCAGTTCTTAACCCCTGCTTCTCGTGGGAAGGCTTTTGAAATGTACAAGTATCTGGGCTCCTCTCCGGAACATTTAAGTCAGAATTCTTGGGGGAGAAGTAGGGTAGGGGTGGTCTGTGATCTCCACCAGATTCAGAGATTATGATCTATAACATGTTAAGCACCAATAACAGTGATGCCACCTGGTGAGACAGGTCAAGCCAGGAACCCAAGGCCTCAGCAAGATTTATACATTAATACACCCACCCCAGGCCAGGCTACTCCCCTTTCTTCCTTCGGGACTGGCCTGGCTGACCTAATCCCCATGCAGCAGATCTCAGCTTGGTTGGGACACTGCAGGCAGGCAGAGCAGAGGAAGGCAGCTGCCTGTGTCCTAGGGTTCAGCCTCAGACTTGGTAGATTTCCACCAAAAATCTTCATGCACGTTCCCAGGTCCTCCAAGAATAGTCCTGACAGCCCCCAGGGCCTGAGGCCTGCACCTCCCATTTCCCTCTGGCTGAAGAAGACTAAGTAAGGGTGGATGAGATTCTGGGCCTCAAGGCCTCAGCCCTGTCCAGGGTCCTGACTCCTGGTCCAAGCACTTTGTCCTGCCCTGGGGACAAGCCTTGATTTGCATCCTCAAGTGCGCTGGGAAGGGTGGGCCTTGGCAGGTCACCACAGGGACAGCCCCTCAGCTCACAAGTAAACCCAACCCCAGTCCTTTCCATAGCTGCTATGCTAAGTCCTCCTAGTCCTCAGACACCCCACTCCATCACTGTCCCCATTCAGAGATGAAGAGGAAGTGTACTGTGTAGCCACCAGGGAGGGGTCCTGCACAACCCACATCACTGCAAACATTGGGCCAGACTGGAAGCAGAACCTGTGGCCAGCTTGGCAGCCACCCATGGGCTTCTTACTCTTGGGGACAGGCAGACCGGGATCCTAGATCCCCTCTCTTCAGGGGGTCCAAAGCCCTTAGTCCCCAGGCCCAGCAGACCAGAAAGGCCCTCCTTGCCACACCATTCACAGAAAGTGAAGGTTACAGCCCAGAGAGATTTAGTGCAAACGTTCTCTGCCGCCAAATCCTCGCTTTCATCTCCGCCTTCTCATGAGCCAAATAATTTGGAAGCTTTCATTGACGGTTTCCTTTCCAGCCCGAGATAGCTTGGAATTTATGGTGGCGATGGCTCAGCCTCCTCACTTAGGGGACAACGGAAACCTCGAAGGCTGCTCTCCAGCCTGCTGGGGGAGGGAGGCTTGTTCTTGGCCATCGTTCAAGGCCAGGAGGACTTCCTCAGTCCTCCTGGAGCCCAGGACGTGTGGGCAGTGCCTCCTCTCAGGCCTTGCAGCCCCTGGGGGGCTTCTGCGCTTCAACACAGGGCCTCCTGTAGCCAGTCCCCAGCACTCTTAGAATGGCTTGACTCTATTTTTAGGCAGAGAAAGGCTCAAAAGCTCTGTGCTGGAAAACCCAAGAGGCAGGGGAATTTTCAGCCCCATGCAAATCATTCTTTCTCCTTGACCTGCACGGACACCTGTTTCCTCCCAGCCACCAGCCCGTCCTGGGTGCGTCCTGGGTGCCGGTGGCAGCGCAGCCCCTGGGATCTCTGCCAGGAGGGCCTGACCCTTCTCCTCCTTTCTCCAACCAGAAGAGCCACAAAGCAGCGGGAAGTTCCTCTCCTCCAAAATGGGCAGGACAGTTGCAGCCTACCAGGACCAGGAAGGCACACAAAGGTGGCAATTGTTTTACTAATTCAACCCTAACAATGGGGGAAACCCCTGCGGGTCTCCGGGGTAGGGGAGTGGAAGGGAGAGGGGAATAGTGGAACTGAGGAGCGGTCCCAGGGGCTCCCAGGCCCCAGCACTCCTGCCTCCTACTTCCCAGTGCACCTGGGCTTCTTCATCCACCCAACCAGCAGTCAGTCCAGGAGGACACTCGGCCTCAAGAGCAAAATCCTCCCGCTGATTTCCTTCTCACTGCATTCCTGAAGGTATCTCCTTCCATCGCCACTCCTCCTCCACAGGGCGAAGGGAGGACAATAGGTTGGGGGATGGGAGTGGGAGGCATCGGTCTCAAAGGTTTCCCTCTCCCCACAAAGGGAGAATCCTAGGGTCCGCTAGCTCCTGGAGGCGAGTCCTTTTTCAAATGCAAGGTTCCGCAGAAGACCACCTTGGGGGCTGGCTACTGACAGCTGCACCCAGATCGCTCCTGTGGCGAGGGCAGGGACAGGAGGGCCCCAGGCTCAGAACACACACACCACCTGCCAGCCCAAACCAAGGGCCTTCCTACCCTGGGCACTGTTGGGCTCCAGAACGTCAGGTCTTGGCTATATAACTTTGGGATCCTCAGGTTCCTTATAACAGGATTGAGGACTTTGGGCTACCTTTAAAGATGAAAAAACTAACATGTCCAGCCCAGTGCCTGATTACTCTCCAGGCTGCAGAGCAGTGTCTTTCTTAAAGGCCAGATTCAAAACCCCGACCTTCCCAGTGCTTCTCAATGCTCCTGCAGCCTCTGCTGTGCCCAGCAAAGGCACTGAAGACTGAGGAGAGAAGGATGAGGATCCAGGATGGAATCCCCCCTCCAATGCTCCAGCAGCCAAACACCTCTACGAGCCCCAGGTCCAAGTAAGGAAGGCTTAGCATGCAAAGGAGTGTGAATTGGGTACAGTAAGGAACAGGTGTCAGAATGATTCTTCTGAGGACTTATCCTTCATCCCTACATCAGCAATCCTGTCACCATCCCTCAGCCTCCAAAGTGTCTTGACTCCTACTGCTTCCTATTCTACTGCCATTCATCTGGTCAACTGCAAAAGAATCCTCCGTGCTCCCACCCATGTCCCTGGCAAACCTTACTCCTCCCAGCAGCCAGTGGGACCTTTCATTAAAATGCCAGACTACATCATTACCCTACTGATGATCCTGGAGAGGCTTCTTCGCATGCTCAGATCAACAGAATCATCTCTACAACCTACAAGGCTAAGAGAAGAGCACACCTCCCCCGCCAATTGTTCCACTCAGCCCCATTGGCTGGTGTGGTAACGACCATGCCCTCTGCCAGGAGTGCTCCTTCCACACGTCTGCAGAGCTCGCTCTCCCGAGGTCTGCTCCTGTGGCCTCCCCATGTCTGCTTCCCCTTTCTCTAGGACATTGGTCACTACCCACCTCCGAAGGCTTCTTCTCGTTTTGCCGGGGCCAGCCCGACTTGGTGCTGCTGGGCAGTTTGGAGCATCTTGAGGCAGATGTAGTGTGACCTGCAGAGAGAACACAGCCCATCAGTGGCCGCTGGAAGGCCAGGTACACCACCCACCCACACCCAAGGACAGGAAGCTTGTCCTTCTCTGTAAGCAGCACCTGGTAGCCTGTCCCTGCTCTGGGCCTCTCCAGTGGTTAATGAGGACATGACACCCCTTCCACTCACCCACCAGAAGGGGCTTGGAAAATACAAGGCAGTGACCAGGACTCAGTATTAATTAGCCTACTGTGTGACCCATGACAAGTCCCTCATCCTCTTGGATCCTCCGCTTCCTCCTCAGTGTGATGTCCAGTGGATAGACAGAGGAAGGGCAGAGCAGCAGGCCCACAGACCAGGTTCTGTCATTTACTAGCTTGTGAACCTTAGCAAATAACTTAATTTCTCTGAGCTTCAGTTTGCTCTCCTATAAAATGAGGGACAAGAGACTGACTGTCTTTTAAAGGGTTGTTGTGAGAATTAGGAGACATTGTGCCTCTAGTCTTAGCACAGAGTAAAACAATGGCTATTATTATGAGAGCCTAAGGCTGTTGCTGAACAAGAGGGCTGTGGCCTCCATCCCTATGGGTCCAAAGGAGCAGCAGCCATGGGTGGGCACAATGGTGGGGCTACTGGTAAAAGAAGGTGCATCAGCCGGGCCCAAATCCAATGTGGCTGCAGGGCTCAGCGGCTCAGACACCCACCCCTTGCAGGTGCTTGGCCCCCAAGGGCTCCTTTGCAAGCAATCAAGTTAAGAGAGTGCAGTTCTTGGCTCTGCCAAGCCAGGCCACAGGCAGTGTGGTCATAGCCACAGAGGGCCGGATGTTGTGATCTCCTGCCACAGGGAGGAAAGGCTGGCTAGGTTAGACACCGGTGCCAAGCTGCACCAACAGGCTCCACAGGACAATGAATGAGATCTGGGGAAGATCGGGAGGGACTGGGACCAAACCCACCAACCTAGTGCACCTGCCTCAGGCCCTTGTGGGAAAGGCGTAGTTGGGAGCTCTCAGGGTCCTTGGAGATCTCCTCGGTCCCAGGTGCTCCCCACAGATGTGAACAAACTGAGGTCTCCAGTGGCCGCAAGTGAACTCCAGGCCCCGCCCCCTGGCCATACAGCCCCTTCCTCAGCCTGGGCTTCCACCAGTCTTCGCCACTAGGTGGGATCCTCCTGGCAGCATCTTTCCCGCACAGGGCAGAGTGGAACTCCTTACTCCTACTGGCTCCTGGGCAGCAGAGAGGGGCTGCCTTCTGCTACTGGAAAAAAGCTCTCACCTTACGCAACTTCCCTCCCCAAATTTCAGAAGAGCCTCTCTAAGCCCTATTTTCTCCTTGACAATCTCCCCCCTCTCCTAGACATCCAAATGACACCCTCAACCCATACGCTAGTCTACGCCTGAGACTTATGACTGAGATGCCGTAAAGGTCAGACTCCTTCATTCGTTTCTTTGGCAAACATTTACTGGACACCTATGATACGCCAGATCTAGCTGGGGATAAGGAGTGCTCCAGACATGACTCGTCTGAGCAAGGAGCTTGCCAGATGTTGGGTAATAATACTTATCAGGTAATTATAACTGGCACGTTTTCTACGGATTGCATAGAGACCTCCTCTAGGGCCCTGACTCAACAGGAGGGCCCCAGGGAGAGGCCGAGCACTTAGGAGCAGGAGCCACTGAGGTAGAGTCCCAGAGAGGAGCAGATCTGTTCCTATCAGAGCAACACAGGTCAGGGTGAGAGCGGGGTGAAGTGCAGAAGACAGCAATGCCCTGGGCCAGGGTGATGTGGGCACTTTCTTGGGAGCAGAGGGACCTGGTCTGATTTGTGCCTTCATCAGCACTGAGACTGGGGACAGCCTCTCCTCATTTGCGCCAGTGGGACTGGTCACTATTCACATGTTTTCCCTGGGGGAAATGAATGGAAAACTTACTGTCAGTGGTGTCCGAGTTGTCGCTGCTGATGGAGTATTTTCGCCTCTTCTCTTCCATCTGTAACAAAAGGCAGGCCCCGTTATACTCACAGGTGCCTTGGGAAATCCTTAATCCTTCAGAAAATCCCAGGAACCTACCTTTCCACACTCACTCTGCTGCAGCATCAGAAAGAACAAGGCCCTGCCCCATTCCCACCCCACCCTGGAGGTGAAGAGGGGAGAGGAGGCTGCATCTCCCACCGCCTGAGCTGAGCACCTCAGAGGAGCAGGAGTCTAGGATGCCCAGACCTGCCCAGCCTCATCTTCCTCTCAAGGAAACTCAGGCTACCAGAGAATCCACCCCATCTAAGAGTTGCAACTGGTGCCTCTCTGGGTGCTGGAGGAGGAGAACAGAAGAAATAAGACTGAGTCTTCCAGGAGGACCATGCTGTTTGAATTTAAGGACAAGCCATCCCAGGTGACACTGAGGAGCCATCCTGCAAGGGGAGGATGGGAATGGGGGTGGGGCAGGGAGGCTCCAACCTGAGTCCTTAAGACACAGCAGGCCCAGGGGTGATTGGTCCTGGGCTGCGTTCCCTCCCACCCCCAGTGTCCTTCTCCAGATAAAAGTACAAACCAGCTTTATCCCAACTGCAGTATTTAACTTCAGGGTAAGGAGGACAGCTCTCCCAAGCTCAGCTCATTGCTCTAACTGCAATATCTCAGCTATCTCCAGTTTCTAACAGCTGGTAAGTTGTGAGCTATTAGTGTCATTGACTGGGGAGTCCCAGTGCCGTGTCCTGCTAGTAACTGGCTGAACTTGGATTTGAATCCATTTGGTCTGATCCCTAAGCCCACTACTGCCTATTGAAAGTGCTTTCCCACACACTATTCCCTCTAATCCTGCAGAGACCTGGTGGCAGCATCTGCCCTTGTTCCCAGCACACCGAGTGGCTTCTTGACCTGCCCTGGGTCCCACAGCCAGTCAGTGGCTGAGACCTAACGTGAGCACGGATCTGGGTCTCCGGCCCAGAGCGCTTTCCACTGTCTTCCTGTTAGTCTGAAAGGAACCTGGCTCACAGCAAACACAAGGAGCTAGTGTCAGCAGGGAAAAGTCCCGCTGCCCAGCCCAGCCACAGACCCATCAGGTTCCTAACCCGCCAACACTCCAAGTTTGACCATGGCAGGTCTGGGGTTCCCCTTCTCCTATCGCAGCCTGGCAGACCTCTTAGCTGGCCAGGGGGACCATCCCCCCTGTCACGGACTAGGTCTGAGACAGGAGCTTCTCTCCACCTGTGTTCCCCAATAGCAAGATCAGGATGACAGGAAGGATCACTGGGGCTGCCTCTTGCCCAGCTCTGAAGGTGCAGACAAGTGCTCTGTTGAAGGGGATGCTTGGTGGCATGAGCTGCATGGATGGCAGGGAGGCAGGGACAACTTACTGTGTCAGGGAGGGGGTCACCATGGTTCACAGGGATCTTACTAAGCCCTCAGAACTGAATGTGGGTATAAGTGGGCATGATGACTGCTTCCCTTTTGCAGACAAGGGAAACAAAGCAAAGAGGTGAAGTGGCTTGCAGTGCTTTTAAGAAAGCTACCTGATTCAAGAGACCATACTCTTCACCTCTAGCCCTGCCTGCGTCTGCACAGCAGAGTGCAAAGCAGGCAACAATGGTCTGCCACCCCCAGTTGCCCATCCCCGCTGTCCTCTGGGGTCAGAGAATGACTTTCAACAAAGCCCTGGCTCTAACCTACATCTTGCCAACCCAGTTCCCCTCCCCTGCTGGCTGGGCAGGAGTCGGGCAGAGGTGCTATAAATACACCCACCTGCTCTCCCCTGCCATGGGCTGTCCAGGAAGTGCATTTCTCTTCAATTCTAGCAAAGAGGGCACTTGCAAGCCAGGCTCTCACATAGCATAAAAGCCACACCCCTCTCCTGACCAGGGACCATGGGAAAGACATACCTCCCTGAGGACACAAACTGGATCTGGATTTTAACATAAATCTGAACTTAAAATGTTGGCAATTGATTCAGAACTTTAAAAACACTTTGAGAGGGCCAAACTAAACATATCTGTGGGCCAGAATCAGCTGGAAAGAATAAATGAGCGCAGCATAAGGCCCTTAGCAATGTGGCTGGCTCTCCACATAGGTGTTAAGTTAATACCTCAGCAGCTCTGGGCCAGGTAGAGACCTCCGGCCTGTGTGCCCCTGAGGGGCTCCTCAGGGAGCAGTGACACTGCGCAGTAAGGAAGGTCCACTAAGACAGGACCCCTGACTGCAGACACCCTTTTTGTAATGATGATCTTTCCTGCAGCCCAGGACCTACCAGGATGCTGACCTGCACCCCAGCCACAGCCAGTTCCCTATCACCTGTCCTCTGTGCAACAGCCCAGAGTCATCTGGGGAAGGGTGTCATTAAGGGAGCAGATTTGGCGGTGCCTTAATTGAAATAATAACTAGACTTCAGACGAAAGTCACTATTGGTGAGTGAAGCTTCTTTTCTTTGAACCAAGTCTGTTCCAAAGGCCTCCCTGCCTTAGGTAAGCCTCCACAGTCGGTGGCTAATGAAGCCCCAGATGAGGCCTGGACTCCCCTGTAGGACCGCCCTTTGCTCCATAACACCCCCGCCACCCCCGCCCATCCATCCTAGCAAGGGGCACAAGGAGGACTCCTTCATCAAATCTGCCATCTGAGGCTACAAATACAGGTGGAGGTTGGGAATGCCAAGATTTGATCTTGGCCTCTGGGCTTTCCCCTCTCCATGAGCCCCTCCCATTTATCCCCAAGCAAGTTCCGCTCTGGGAGAATTCCTCAATGTCACAAGGTACTCCCCACCCCTCTACAAAGGATACTCTAGGAGTGCAAGGGTCCCTTTTCCTTCCACTTGCACCTCCCACACTGTCCCCAGCATGGAGAAAGAGATAGGAAGCTCTCTTTCCTTTCAGGAGTGTGGGTGTCAAAGGGTCACCCCAATGGAGCAGCAACTCACAGCCTCTCTGTGTGTCCTCTACCCCAAAGCCAACCTTTGGCAAGTCCAGTGGGCTCTCCCTCCCAGAACACATCATGAATTCACCCACCTTTTCCCCATTTCTACTGCCACCAAACAGGTCCAAGCCCTCTCATTTCTCTCCTGGATTTCTCCTTTATCTCCCAGCTTCTACTGTCGCTCCCTCAGAATCCAGGATCCATACAGCAGCCAGAGGATCTTTATTTAAAAAGTAGCAATCAGATCATGTCATGCACCTATTTAAAATCTTCCAAAGGCTTCCTACTGACCAAGAGAAAACTCAAGCTCGTGACCAACGAGACTGGCCCTTGCCTACTGTCACAAGCTCATGTGGACCGGCAGCCCTTCCCCACTACTTCCCAGCCACACCTGCCTCCTTTCACTTCCTGACACACGCCTAACAATCCATGCCCTGAGACTGCTACACAGCCTGTGTGCCCTCCACCTGTAATGGTCTCTGCAGCCCACGTGTGATTTTTCATTTTTCAGGTTTTGGCCGAAATGTCGCAGGAGTCTATGCAGAATGACCATCATTCAAAGTTTCAGAGGCTCTATCATATTCTGTTTGCTATCTACTTGATAAATCTTCTCTTCCAGAATGTATGGTTCATGAGATTGAGTTTGAATCCCTGCTGGGGCCCCAACACCCTCCTTGCATGGCCCTCCACACATAACAGGGGCTCAATACATGCAGAGTGCCGAGAATATTCTTGTCCCCTCCCTTTAGGAGTATGGGGACCACACAGCCCAGCTGGTCTGCCTGTCATTTGCAGGAACAAATACCCTGGTCCAAAATTCTGTCCTGTTTTCACAGCCTTCTTCCCCATCTTAACCTCACACATTTTCCAGGACTCTTTATTTGGTTGGGCTCTTGGCTAATGATCAATGTCAACTCAGTAATAGGGCAGCAAATTTGGTGGCAGATGTTTTCTTGGCAGCCCTAGTCACTGGTCTTAGTGGGGGCCTCAGGTCTGGACTTGAAACACCAATGCCCAGTGCCAGCCCCCTTTAAAGACCTCTCTGCAAATAAACTCAAATAAACACCCTGGGCCTCCATTAACGCCCTTCCAGCTGACCCTGGGAACAGTGGGCCTTTCAGGCCTGCTACTGCAGCCGCTCCCTGGGCAGTTAAAACACCCCAACCTGGCCTCCGGCCTCTCCTCTCTGGGGGCCACCAGGCCTGCCCTGACCGCCACCACACACAGCAGGATTTCGTCTTCTTCCTTAAAAAAAAGGGGAGTGGGGGAGGTTTTCAAGCAGGCAATTTACCATTCCAGACACAATCTTTCAAAGAGAAACAAAAACTCTCCCTGTCTGAGGCAGACCACTAAGGCGTGTGTGTAATAAGATGCTAATACAATTTAATGATATTTCGGCTGGAAAACCTGTCCTCAGAGCCTCCTTGTGTCGGGGAGGCCAGACATTCAGAAAACAAGAACTGCTACTCTTAAATGGCTTTAAACCGGGGTCAGAGCCCCAGTCTTTCCTATCTCTCATTAACTTTAATGCCTTCTCAGGGACAGTAATTGCCCTTACAAAAATGATTTTGTACTCACAGATCCTCAAACTTGCTTCTCCAAGCACAGGGAAGCCTGAACTCTCTTCTGACACCCAACATTGCCCACCTGCAATTCCATGTGTCCCAGAGTGCACCCAGGTCCCATAGAACATGCTGCCCGTGCCCACCCTCCAGACCCAGTGCTGGGGACATACCAAGGGGATCCTGGGAGAATGAAAGGAGCTTTGTTTACTTTGTCCTTCAGCACCTCTCACCCTACTCTCCACCTCAGAGAGGGCAAAGCTCAGTCCGCTTGCTCCCACAGATGGCTGCCCACTGGCAACTGCAGGGTCCTCTGATCCCTTCTTCAGAGAAGGGAGTTGGCTCTTCAGCCAAGCCTAAAGGGGAGAGATCAAAGGTCAAAGCTGCACTTGGACCTTTTCCAGGTCATTCATAATAATAGTTAGAGTGACTAATACTAATCAAGTGCTTACCACATGCCTGGCTTTGGGCTTAGTCTTCCTTATGGTAGGTTCTGTTATTAATCCTATTGTATATGAAAAAACTGTGGCACAGAATAAGTGTCATAATTAGTAACTATGCAGCCAGCATTCAAACCTAAGCTATCTGGTTCCACATGGTGTACCCTTTCCACTGGGCTACTATGCACAGGCCTAATGACGCTGAGTGCAGCTGCTACTCAGGTTCCTGAGTTGCCTGAGCATCTTCCTGGATTCCTAAACTTTGAGCCACATGGGAAGGTCCTTGTGGAGGACAGGAAACACCAGGAGTACTGCCCTCCTCATACTCTGACTCAGCCCCCCCTTATAGAAGCTGAAGGGAGAGAACCATGAGGCCCACAGAGCCTGCTGGATGAACTGAGAACTAATTAGGGCTGGAAGCCTCTGACCTAGGTCTTGTGTATAAGATAACTACCAACCACCCTGTTAACTGGAACATCAGTCAATGAGAACCCCCTGACCCAACCTCAAGGACATGGAAGTCAGTGTCAAAGGCCTCTCCTCAACTCTAGGGTGCGCCTGGGGGCTGGGGACTGGTGCTCCACCTCATGTGTCATAAAAGCTAAGTGAGATATCTGACAGCCTCTTGGATCAGTGCTATTGGCTGTTTAGCCAGGCAACTTAGGGAACGGAAAAGCGTGTTGGATGGGAAATGCTCTGGAAACATTTGCTGCATCTCAAGCCCAAAGAACTTTATCCTTAAACACTTCATCTCCAAAAGTGCCGGGGAGACCCTTGGCCAAACAGTTTCCAATCCAACATTCACTGCAAGTCCTGCTGCCTGGGGCGAGGACTTCCCTCTGCAAGGCATTTGCTGTGGAACCAAATGCTTTTCCACTCTAAACAACAGCCAACAGCACTTGGGACAACTGAGAGGGCTCCAGATCAAACAAACATCCCTTTTTTTTCTACTCTGCAAACTTTCTCAATAAATTATTCGCCCACTTCGGATCAAAGCCTGTTTTCGCAGCCTGTGACCTAAAAAGTAAATAGCATCTCTTAAACATGAAAGCCCTCCTCCCTGCCTGGGTAGGCTTTATTACTCATTCCTTCCCCTTACAGTTATCCTGTTGTTATTTTCCTCTTCTGCTTGCGGGTCCCAACCTGCCCCAGGAAGATGGGACAGAAGGGATGGGGTGTTCACTCGAGGCCATGGGGTGAGAGAGGAAGTCAGGGTAGGGGAGAAGCCAGCACCCTGAGAACCCAGGAAACAGGGCCAGGCCTGGTTGGCAGCTCTCTTTCAGGTCCTTTTGCCAAATGTCCTACTGGGAATTTTACCAGTGAAAGGAGTTAATGCCACCCTGGGATGAGGGGACAGGCGGCCCTACCACCACCAGGCCCTAGGACTCAGTTTGCAAACAAAGCCCTTGAGGGGACCTCCTAACAGCTTGGCTGGGCTCAAAGCTCAGGGATCCTCCCCTTTCAACAAAGGTAAGAGGGATGTCAGTAATACCTACTCAGCCCTTCCCTATTTCCTTTGGCGATGCTGAATACAAATTTGATGCCTTTTGATGCCCCCCTGCAAGCTCAGCCTCTAAGTAAAACATCTCAGAATCCTGCAGATGAGCAGGGGTGTGGGGGTGCGCTAAGTGCAGAGGCAAGGTTTGGAAATCTGCAGAGATCAGAGTTTGCAGTGTGCCCCTGGCACCGGGCAAAAGGAAACATGGCCCTTCCCGCCCTCACCAGCCCTGGCCACGAGACTTGCGGCGAAGGTGGTTTAAAAAAAGTCAAGTGCCCGGGCGGGTGGCAAAGGACTACGGGGTTGGGGGTGGTGGCTGGGTGTAAGGGATGGCATGCACCTCCAGCCTGCCCCTGGAGGCAGTCCGCGGGACCGCAGGCTTGGAGGCGCGCCGGCGTGATTCCGACCGCGGGAGCTGGGAGGAGGAGCCGGAGGTGGCGGTGGGGGCCTCTGGCCCAGGCCAAGGAAGGGCAAAAGGCGGTTCGGGCAGGGGCTGCCCCTGCCCGGCGCAGGGGTAGGGATTTAGGTGAGGCGGCTAAGGGCCCCGCGCCCCGCGGGGAGAGGGCTGCTGTGTATGATAGGGAGCTGGGTGTGTTTGGGGGGTTGTTCTGGGCCTTCGGAAGGTACAGTGAAGCCTTCCTGCTTGCCTCACAGGCATCCCCATCTTCTGATCTAACAGCTACCAGTCGCCGAACTGACCCCTCTCATCCCTGGCCTGGAGAAGAGGGTGTGTTAGGGCCCAGGGATGGGCGGGAAGGGACTGGAGGGAGCCACAAGTCTGCACACAGGCAGGAGGAGGCGGGCGGGAGCCGCTCCGCAGGCGCAGGCGAGTGGGTGGGAAGGAGGGAGGGAGAGAGGAAGAGAGGAAGGAGGTGAGGCCGGGAAGATGCCACTGCCGGGGGCGGGGCCGGGCCCGGGATCCGGGAGAGGGACTGCTGCGGTGCTCGGTGGGGGCGGGGGCTGCAGTGTCACTCATTTGGGGGTCGTGTGTGTTAAGTCCAGGATGAGGCCGCCACTTGCCTACGTCTTCCCGGTACCACCCAAGGTGCAGGGGCGGAGGCGGAGGGCCAGGGACTGCAGAACCATCCCCGGAGCGGGACGCGAACCGGCCGAGTTGGGAGAAGGTAAACAAGGGCCACGCCCCCTGCCGTCGCCCCGCGGGCGCGCACCCGCCGCTCCAGCCGCCGCGGGTACATTTCCACTCTCAGCGCTTCTCCCCCGCCGGACTCCGGCGCAGCCTTGGAGGGGGGAGCTGCCTCTGACCCAGCCTGCACGCCCCGCGGCGGGGCTGCGCACCCTACATACTCACCTGGAAAGGGTGTCCCCCACCCCTCCAAAAAAGTGTTTAATTTGTGCAGAGCCTCCGCGCCCGGGAGCTGAGCATGCTGCCCCCGCGTGCAGCGCCCGCGTGCACCCAGCCCAGAGAGGGGGCGACAGGGCGGAGGCGGTGGCCCCCGGAAGGTGTCTGGGACCCGGCCGGCTGCACGTGAGCCCAGCGCGGGTCATGTGCACCGGCTCAGCCCGGTTCGGCGCCCGGACGTGCTGCGTATCAACAAAATGAAACTCGGGGCGATAGGAGGGCAGTTAGCTCTGGTTCCTCCGAACCCTGGTCCCTAGCCGCGCGACCTCCCCTTAGCACTGGTCTCCCGCCGCAGCCCCTCAGCCCGTCTGGAGCCTCCAGGCAAGTTGCAGCTCCGGCGCGCCCCCGCCCGCCCGCGCCCCCTTGCCGGCCCGGGGGCGCTTTGCCGCAGTCATTAATAAAGAAGGTCGCCAAACTCACCCTTCCAAAAGTTGTTGTTGCATGCGCCCCTCTCAGCCTCCCCGCAATGTACTCTTTAAAACACGACTGACCAACATGCGCAATCTCTCTCTCCTGTGCTGTGCATCCCCCCTCCCCCCGCGCGCTGGCTTCCTAGAACAGGCAGCCAGCAGGAGAGAGAGGGAGCGAGCGAGCTAGAGAGAGAGAGAGAGAGAGCGAGAGAGAGAGCGAGGAGCGCTGGCAGATCTGTTGCAAAAACACAAAATAACGCTGTGGAGATGCGCAGGGCCCGTCGCCGGGGGCTGGATCTTACCTTGCTCCGTGGTGCCCTTCCGAGGGGCGCTGCCCTCGGCTACGCGCCGCGGTGGGGGCCAGCGCGGGAAGGATGCTCCCGAAATCCGGAGCTCCTGGGGCCGGCGCGGGCGGGCGGGGGGCGCGCATCCATCCGGGGTCGCAGCGAGGGAGGCGGTGGGGCCCGCGGCGTCCCCGCTCCCGCACCCCTGCCGGGGACGGTTCAGCCCACAGGACCCAAGCCCTTGCCACCTAGGAGTGGGCGCAAAGTAACTCCATGGACGCTACTCAACCCCCTCCCCCCCAAAATAGCCTCCAACTGCGATGGCCGCGGTCGGCACCATTCACCAACCCCCTGTGTATGTTTCTGTTTCTTTTTAAACCAAGACTTCCTTGTGATCTCTTTAGAAAAAAAATGTGTTGGGGTGGGGGTGGGGGTAAGCGGGAGGAGCAAGGGAGGGGGAGTAGCCACTTTTTTCTTATTCAGTCGGATCTCCACTCCTGACAACCCCCGTCGCCTGCCCCCCCCTCCCCCAGTTGTTTGGCTTCAGCAGCGGGTCCAGGTAACGTTGTAGGCCTCAGGAGGGAGGGTGCCCTGCCGGGCCACCCGCTTGCCTGCACCTCGAGCCCGGACTTCCCACGGGCTCTGGGGCGCCCCCAGCCCGCCCTGTCCCCAGGGCCGGGCCCGAGCGGTGGCTGCGCCCGTGCAAGTCCCATCAGGTCTGCTCACACTTCACACACTCACACATATACCCCGCCCCTCCACTCTTTCACTCACACTTTCTGCTCACACCCCGCCCCCTTCTCGCCTCAGACCCGGGCGGCGCCCCCCGCAACCTTAAGGAAAAAAAAAAGCAAGCTTATACTTAAAAAAAATCTTTTGGCGCCATATTAATGACGTACTTAAAATTTGCCATTTTTTCCCTGCGTCAAAAAGACGTTTCTTTGCAAATAGCCTGAAGGCGACACTCGCGGAGGGAACGAGGGTTGCACTGAGCACCCGCCTCCCGGGGCTCCAGGACTGGAAGACCCTCGCCCTAGGCCCTGCTCCTGAACCGCTGGTTTAAAAATGCGAATCAAATAAATAGCGTGGCGTTTTACAGCGCCAGAAGTGAGAAGAAAGTGCTGGCTGGAGCGGAGGGGAGGGGCACGCGCGAGTCTGGGGGAGGGGGCGCGGCCCTCCTCCCCCACCCACAGCAGCTGGAAACTAACATCCCGGGCGGGGGAAACTGGAAATTGTGGGCGATCTCAAGAAAGGAGGGGCGGACCACGGAGAGGGTCCCTTTCGGGTTCATTGCCCCCTCCTCCCGCTCGGTTGCCTCCTGGCACCCAGCTCTGCCCCGCATTTCCGGGGGGTGGGGAACGCAGTGATGGGTGGCTGGCTGGCTGGCTAGCTGCATGTACTGGCCCCAGAGGAGTTTCCCCCAGGGTATCCCCTTCCCCTTGCTTGTCCTTCCCACTCCCCCTAAAGGGTTAAAAACCGAGGGGCAACTTCCAAAGGCTGGCACTAGGTGAGGAAGCGGGGCGCCCCTCTCCCCACCCTTTGCCTCCTCGCCCCTCCTCCTCCGGCTCCACTTCCCGACTTGACCTTGTGGTGCACAAACAGTGCGCTCGATCCTTGCAGTTTCTGGAAGAAGAGCTTGCGCTCGCCAGGCAGGCGGACTGTGGGGCGGCTCGCGAGCTGTGGCGGGACCTTGGGTCTGTTCCCGGAGCCGCGGGCCACACCCACTCAACCCGTTGTGCCCGCCGCGCTCACCTTCTCTCGAGGAAGCAGCAGGGCTGGCCTCCTGGATGGGGAGGAGTGAGAGGCAAGCTGCAGCCTTCTCTGGATACTCCCAGATGGGGAGGAGGTGGTGTGGTCTCAGGTAGGGTTTGGGGTGGGGGGAGACCTAGGAGCCTGGCCCAACATCCCCAAGCATCATTGCCAACTTTTTCTGCCCCCTACCCCTTGGCTACCCCTCAAAATGATCCAATACTTTTTTCAGCTCTCCTTTGGATTTGGAGACACACTGGCTATGAACTGGCTAGGAACCACCTTCCCTCTCCAAGACTGAAGGTGTTTATTCTTTCATTCCCCTCCACCCCTTCCTTAAGAAGAGAAATACTCAATTTACATAAGGTGACATTTATGTCACAATTAAGAAGATTCCTGATGGAATATTGTGAACACATTTGCTTATAGGAGAAATACGTAAATCTAATAAACAAACTCATAATAACACAAATCTGACAGGGTTGATTGTCTCTGCAACAAAGAGGGAGATGATGGATGCTGAAATAGCACTTTTTGCAACAAGAAAGAAATAGGAGCTCAAAGGAAGTTGGTGCAACATTTCTTTTCCTTGATCTTCACTCACAAAAGCTGGGAAGGCTTGTCTGGCAAGACTGAGGGGTTGGTTAGACCTAGCTTTAGTTCTTCAGTGGTCGGTTGGTAGGATCTGCCAAAGCCCAAGCCCAGTGCCTGAAGACAGAGGTGGCAGGCTACGAGCATGGGACAAAGTGGTTAAATGCTTGGGCTCTAATCCTGACCCTTCAGATCAGAAGCTGCTTGATGAGTTCATCTCTCTGGTTCTCTTTTTCCTCTTTTGTGGAATGGAGTGGTGGCTAGGTTCCTACAGCCATGCATACATTTCACTTATACACACATACGCGCACGTGCGCAATATATGTGTAAAGGTTTGGCTTAGTGTGCACAGGGCACATTAGCACTTTCCCTGGTGTCCACGTTTTGGAAGGGTGACTGTGCCACCTGTAAACTCTTTACACTGAAAAACTGTGGGTCAGTGATTTCTGTCTTACCTTCTCTGAGAACAAATGCAAGATCTACCAGTGTGGGCAAAAGGGAAAGGCAAGAGAAAAAGCTGTAATAGATGGTGAGCTTCAAGGTCAAGTTCCAGCTGTCAGTCTCAGCCACACATCTGAGGTGGGAGTGAAGGGACCAATCCTAGGGGACTATGCTGGTTACATTTAATTGCAGAGGGTTTACAGGCAGGAGAGGACTAGACAGGCTCCTCCTAGCCATCAGGATCTCAAGAACCGTGGAAAACATTGAAAATACGACCTAGAGAGACAGAAGAGGGAGGGAATGCCCATTGATAGAGCACCTCTGTGCTGTGTGCTGTGCAAGCTGTCCCATTTTATCCTTACAAAAGCCCATCTTACCTGTTCAGAGAGGTTTAGTAACTTGCCAACTGTCACACAGCTAGCAAGTGGTAGGAGAATTGGCACCTAGTCCAGCTGACCTTGAAACCTATGTGCTTTCCATTTTACCACACTGTCAGAAATAAAAAGTATTAGTACTTTTGTTTGATTGTGGATGGGGGCCTGAATGCTGTATAGGTAAGAAAGAATTTTATAGGCAGCACCTCACTTCTGAGGTGCTTCCCTGAGTTAGGTATGACCCATGTTCCCTAAAAAGTCCTAGGAAGATCCTGGCTGGTGTGGCTTAGTGAACTGAGCACCAGGTCTGCGAACCCAAGTGTCACTGGTTCGATTCCCAGTCAGGGCACATACCCAGGTTGCAGGCCAGGTCTCCAGCCAGGTCCCCAGCGGGAGGGAGGTGAAAGGCAACCATACATTGATGTCTCTCTCCCTCTCTGCCTCCATCCCTTCCCCTCTCTCTAAAAATAATGAAGAAAATCGTTTAAAAAAAATTCCTAGGAAGATAATTTCTTGTTTATGACTAAACACTCCATCAGAATCTTGGCTTTCTACAGTGCTCTGCTACTGTTTAAGGTTAACCTTGGAAATGTTAACAGAACGATAGCCATAAAGCTAATTATAACTCTTTAATGTTTATTAAAAGCCTCACAAATCATTAACTTTTTACAGAAAAAAAATTGAGAAGAAACATAGAGTTCTGAGAGATATAATCATTCATTTGTTTTCCAACAAATATTTATTGAGTGTCACCTGTATGCCAGGTATCATTCAGGAGCTGGGGACACAGCATAAAGATGACAGACAAAAATGCCTACTCTTGTGGAACACACATTTTAATGGAGGTAGCTACACAGTTTTTGAGAAAGTAAATATAGCCCTGGCTGGTGGCAAAGTGGATAAGGCGCTGGCCTGTGAACCTAAAGGTCACTGGTTCAATTCCCTAGCCAGGGCACATAACCAGGTTGCAAGTCAGGTCTCCAACCAGGTCCATAGCTGGAGGCAGGTGAAAGGCAGCCATACACTGATGTCTCCCTCCTTCTCTGCCTCTCTGCCCTGCCCATCTCTCTAAAAATAATAAATAAAATCTTTTTAAATTTTTTAAAAAAGAAAGTAAATATATATATGTAATATTTGAGGGTAAGTGCTATGGAGACAAATTAAGTGGGAAAGAGTGATAAGGGAGTGTGGGGAAGAGCTCACTGAGTAAAAGGACATGAAGAACTGAGCTGTGAGGGAGTCCAGGGAAACAGGATCTAATCCCAGGGCTCTGCACCTGGCGTCCACACATACCCGCTCCAGAGAGCTGTGGATAGAATTCAGGGGGTTCTTGCTCTTAGAAGAGAAAAAGAAAATATATCTTTATTTTCACTAATTAAAATTCAGCTTCTTCGTCAATTATAAATGCAGACAGCAAGTCACAGTGATATTAGCAGCACCTGTGACACTGTTGCTAGTGGAAATCGGATATTTTCATACCACATTATAGCTGTTGAAAATATCTTAAAATATCATTATACTCATCACTACTTCAAAATGCTGTTAGCTCTTGTAATTTAATGAGTTAATAAGAAACATATATTGCTATATCATACATTTTATAATATTTTGAAGAGTTGTATTTCAATAGAATAAGTTTCCTTTATTATTTTTATGGATTTGAGGATACCATACACAGAATCAGTCCAAAACAGCATAGACTGCTGAAAGGGCCCATGGCACAAAATGAAAGATTGACAGCCACTGTGTCTGCAGAGAGACCAGTAAGTGCAAGTGTACTGAGGCAAGAATGTACTTAATATGCACCTGTATAAAGAAGAGTTGTCTATGGCATTATCAGAAATTTGGCTTTAGCTTGGAGTAATATGGAGAGTTTTGAGCAGAAGAGTGGCATGATCTGTCGCTGGGCTTTACGGTTGCTCTGGTGCTAGATGGAGGACAGACTGAAGGAGGAAGTGCTGCAGACTGGTTAGGAGTCCCTGAAATAAACCAGGTAAGAGGTGATGTTGCCCTGGCCTACAGTGGTAGCGGTGGAAATGGTCAAACTTTGTGTGTATGTTGAAGATATAGGACTTGTTGATGGGGTGTGAGAAAATCAGAAATTAAGGATGAGGACAAGAGTTCTGCCCTGTGCCCATGGAAAGGTGGCGTTGCCATTAACTGAGATGGGGAAATTGTGGAAGACGTAGATTTGGAGAGAAGAAGATAAGGAGCTCAGTGCCGAACATGTTAAGCTTGAAATGCCTTTTAGACATCTTGGTGTGACCATTCTCTAGGCAACTAGAAATGGCAGCCTCAGCTCAGGGGCAAAGTCTGGACTTGAGAATATCATTTGAGAGTGGTCAGCATCTGGGTGGCACTTAAAGACACAAGGCTGTTTGAGATCACTAAGGAAGTGAGTGTAGAAAGAGAAGTGGTCCAAGGATGGTACCCTTGGGCACTGCAAGGTTAGGAGGAATCAGCAAGATGTTGAAACAGAAGTATCCAGACACTTCTCCAAAGAAGGGATACAAACGACCAATAAGCACACAAAAAGATGCTCAAAATCATTAATCATAGGGAAATGCAAATCAAAATTACAGTGAGGTACCATCTCATACTCATTAGGATGGCTACAATTTAAAAAAACAAAACAAAGCAAAAACAGGAACAGAAAACAAGTGTGGGTGAGGATGTGGAGAAATTAGAATCCTTATATATTGTTGGTGAGAAGGTAAAATAGAACAGCCATTCCTCAAAAAAATTAAAAAATAGAATTACCATATTTTCCAGCAATTCCATTTATGGGTCTATTCCCCCCAAATTGAAAACAGAGTCTTGGAGATCTATACTTTGTTCACAGCAGCATTGTTCACAACAGTTAAAATGTGAAGCAATCCAGGTGTCCATTGATGGGTGAATGGATAAGCAAAATGTGGTAGAAGCATACAATGGAATATAATTCATCTTTAAAAAAGGAAGGAAATTCTTCAATATGCTATAGCATTGATGAGCCTTGAAGTCCTTATGCCAGGTGAAATAAGTCAGGCACAAGAAGATAAATACTATATAATTCCCCTTGTACAAGATACCTAGAGTGGTGACATTCGTAGAGACAGAAAATGGAATGGTGGTTGTCAGGGACTGGGCAGAGGAAGAAATGGGAGATTCTTGTCTAATGGGTACAGTTTCAGTGTTGCCAGTTGGAAGAGTTCCGGAGATGGATGGTGGTGATGGCTGCACAACAATGTGAATGTACTTAATGCCAATTAACTGTACACTTTAAAATAGTTACAATAATAAACTTTGTTATGTGTATTTTACCACAATAACAAGATTGGGGGAGGAGGGAGATAAAAAAAAAAAAAAAAGCAGCAGCAGCATCCAGAGATAGGACGAACGTCCTGGAAGCCAAGAGAATAGAATTTCAGGAAAAAGGAAAGCCCTGTGTCCAAAGCTGCCCAAAGGGTCAAGTGAGATAAGGGCTGACAATTGATCATTAGGGTCATCCAGGCTGAGGTCACTGGTGATGTTGACAACAGCCATGCCAATGGAGTGGCAGGATCAAAAGTTTGAGTGGGTTCAAGAGAAAGTAGGAAAGTTTACAGTTGTCATAGCTTGTTCCAAGATTCTACCTAAAAATGAGATGTCCTCTGTGGGTTTATATTTATAGAAATGGATAATCATGTATTTGTGGGAATTCAATTCAAATGACTTTTGTTGAGGATCTTCCAGGTGCTAAGCATGGTGACAGATGCTACAGATCCTGAGAAAATAAAACACACTTGTTGCTTTCCAAGATTTCACAAGCGTTCACAATATAGCAAACTTTGGACACGTAAGATACACATGAATACACAGTCAGCCTGGGCATCCATTTTTTCCATTGTCACAGAGAGTGGATAAAACTGGATCTGAGTCCTTTCTCTACCATTCACCAGCTCTTCAATTTTGCACAAGTCAGTTAACTTCTGTGACTTACTTTCCTCTGTAAACTAGGGATGAAATAATTTCCAAACTTTAGTGTGCCTGGGATGTTTGTTAAAAATGCAAATTTCTGCCCTGGCTGGTGGCTCAGTGGATAAGGCGCTGGCCTGCGAACCCAAAGGTCGCTGATTCGATTCCCAGCCAGGGCACATAACCAGGTTGCAAGCCAGGTCTCCAGCCAGGTCTGTGGCTGGAGGCAGGTGAAAGGTAACCATACGTTGATGTATCTCTCCCTCTATGCCTCTCTCCCTTCCCCTCTCTCTAAAAATAATAAAATATATATATATATATATTTTTAAATGCAAATTTCTGCACCTCATGTCCAAAGGTTCTCAATGGGCAGGTCTGAAGCAAGGCCCAGGGATGTACCTTTTTTTTTTTTTAGAAAGAGGAGAAGGGTGAGAGGCAGACAGGGAGAGAGACAGAGACATATCAATGTATGGTTGCCTTTTACCTGCCTCCAGCTACAGACCTGGCTGGAGACCTGGCTTGCAACCTAGTTAGGTGCCCTGGCTGGGAATCAAACCAGCAACCTTCGGGTTCGCAGGTGGGCACCTTATCCACTGTGCTATCAGCCAGGGTGGATGTACATTTTTTAACAAGCACCTGGTCATGCTTGGTGCCCTTGACCCTGAACCACACTTTGGAAGACTGAGAGCTTATCTGCATGGTATTGCATTGGCCCCACCCTCTGTAATTGGTCATTTAACAATAGCTGCTCTTCCAGGAGTTCTTATTGGGAACACACATTCTTTCTAATAACTTGTAGTTTATGTCCAGAAGCGGAAGCCCAGCATCAAGAAAACAGCACAAAAATCATTCAACATTTACTCACTGACTATTTCCCAAGTGCCTACTATGTTCTAGACAGTATTCAAGCACTGGAGACAGCAAATATCTGACTCAGTAATTTGAATTGTCAAGGTAGGCAGATGTAGTTTGCCACATTTTCTAGTATTCAACCCCTGTTCAATCACTAGCTGCTTAAGGCTGTAGCTGTCCAATGACAACATGCCCACGGTCACCTGGGATCTTGTTCAAGTGCAGATTCTGATTCATTAGCTCTGGGGTGGGGCGTGAGAGTCTGCATTTCTAACAAGCTCCCAGGTGCTGCTGATGCTGCTGGTCCACAGATCACCCTTGAAATATAATGGGTTTAGAGGGTTACAGAAATTGAATCACTTGCCCTAGCAAGAGTTCTGGAGAAATCTGGGGAATCTGAAGGGAGAAAGTGAAATATGAGAAGATTGCACAGATGCAGGTGTGGTTTGCTTCCACTTTCTTCTGTCTCCCATGTATAGTCCATGGCTTTAGTTGGCCTCCTCTAAGAAAGGGAGAATATTCATTCTGTTGGTCATTCGGTAAATATTTGCTGGCTGCCTAGTCTGTGTAAAGCACGTAATTTGGCATTCAAGAGAGGACAAGCCCAGCAGCCTCTGCCTCTAGGCAGGGGCTGTAGTGGGGACTTGAAATAGAGAGAAAAGCTGCCCAGGACTGTGTCTGTGGCTGCCACACTGCCCTAGCAAGAGCCAGCCTTGGCTCTTTCTGTGCGCACTATAAATGCACGCCTGGGCGACGCACCCCTCCAGAGCCTTTGCCAGCTGGTTTAGTGATGGTGCTGACCAGCCCCAGGAGATGTCTGGATGATGTGCCAGCCAGGCCACCTGTCCCTCCTCAGAGTCTCAGACCCGGCCCAGTGGCCACAGATGGCAGAAGGCAAAGCAGATCCCTGGGGCCTCCAAATGCCTCCCCGGAAACCCGCAGCAGACAGTAACTCCAGCCAAGTCAGAGGCCAGCTTGACCAGAATCAAAGTGTGAGACACCCCACTTGGAGCTGAGGAGCGTGACCTCATGCAAGAAGCACCAAGAACCAAAGGCACAGGCTCCAAGTCAAGTTGAATAGTTCAAGCAGGGTTTCTAATAAATCAAAGCAGTTTTACAAAGACCTTTCCCCTTCATTTACTCATGAGTTCATGGTAATACTGGAGGGAAAATGGCATACATTGAACAAGCACCTATACAAACAAGGTTCTATCTTAGGGCAGTCTGTCTTCAAGTGACTTAGGCTCACTTAGGAAGATAAGTCCTTAAGCATATGCAGGACAGACATGGTAAAACAAGCCATCTTGGGAACCTGTGAAGTGGAATAGTCTAGAAGGTTTCTCGAAAAAGCCTCTAGATGGACCTGCATGTAGATGGAAATTCAAGTGAGGTGGGAGATGGAGGATTTTCCAGAGAGATAGATGGTGTCTGTCTGGGCTGTAGCAGAGGAATACAGAATATGATGCTCATAGCTGGTCCTAGGGTTCTTCCAGAAGACGGAACTGCCCTTTGTACAGAAAAATGTACTAGTAAGTTGTACTAGTGGGGGGGTGGGGGGTGGGGAGGTAAACCCCTATCATGGCCCCAAGCTGAAGGAGGATAGGACAACATGCAGCCCACTCTCAGGAACCTATGCTAGAGAGACCCCCTGATATGGGCACAAGATCTGTTTCAGAATATCATTGCAGCATTGGCTATAACAGTGAAAAACTGGGAACAGCTTGGATGTCCACCACAGTGCAAAAAGAAGAATCATCGCATGTTTTTTGTGTCTCATGCACAAAAGATCCCTAGTAAGGGTGTTAAGTGAAAAGCAAGTTCGGAATATACAAATATCAGTGGATAGGTGCCATCCTGTGTACCCAAAGGTCGCTGGTTCGATTCCCAGCCAGGGCACATAACCAGGTTGCAAGCCAGGTCTCCAGCCGGGTCCATAGCTGGAGGCAAGTGAAAGGCAACCATACATTGATGTTTCCCTCTCTCCTTTCCCCTCTCTCTGAAAATAATGGATAAAATCTTTAAAAAAAAGAATATACAAATATTGAATCACTTTGTTGTACACCTGAGAATAAAGCAAGTTTCAAGCTAATAGGCACAATATGATCTCATTCTCATAAAAGAATACTTTTAAAAGTCTACATTTTTACCCCAACACAGACACACAGACATATGTAATTTTATAGAGAAAAAACAGAGTGTTTGGGAAGACACCCACCAAACTGAAGACTTGGCTGCCTGTGTTGGGGAGGGGGGAGGGGCTGGGGGAGGGAGGCTGTGGAAATGGCTGGAAAGTTCACCGTGTGGTTGTTGGAGGGGCCCCAAAAAGCCCTTTGCATTTGAGCAGTGCCGGTTGCCCCACAGGTGCTTACACCTCTCTAGGGACAGAAGCATTGTCGGGAGCTCATCCCTCCATTCCAACAATGCTTCTGTCCTTGGAGAAGGGTGGGGTTTAGTTTCACGCTGGTGAGCAGGGGCGAGAAGCCTGCCGTCTGATTTGGCCCCAGTGCTGACTCCAGGTGGCCTGAGGGCTATTCGGCCCTCTTTGGGCCCCCGTGTCATCCATTTCAGAGCCTTCCCAAGGAGGCTGAGATCCAGCAGGACATGGAAAAGCCCCACTTGGCCTTTGGTCCACTGGGACTTGGGCATGGGCCAGGCTGGGGCGGGAACCAGTGGGAAGAGAGAAGTTTCTGAGTAGCATGGCCGCCTGTGGAGCACCCTCCTCAGACAGGTGAGTACCATTTCTTCCCAACACATTTGGCTAGGGGATATCTGGCCCAGCCCGGTCTCATTAGGGAGAAAATGTGGGGATAATTCATTACCTGGTGGGCCCTACACAGTTAAAGAAATGTATTGACCTGGCTGGTGGCACAGTGGATAAAGCACCCGTCTGCGAACCCAAAGGTCACTGGTTCGATCCCCAGCCAAGGCACTTAACCAGGTTGCAAGCCAGGTCTCCAGCCAGATCCGTGGCTGGAGACAGGTGAAAGGCAACCATACATTGATGTTTCTCTCCCTCTCTCCCTGAAAAATAATAAATAAAGTCTTTTAAAAAAAGTATTGAGTGAGGGCTCTGGGCTGGGTGAGAGAGGTGGAGACTGTGTGAGGCCAGGGCTAGGGCTCTGGGCCTAGGGATATTGGTGTGTGCTCTGCACACAATTCCTGCAGCTGCTCTGGGCTAACTTCATGCTACAGGGATGTGTTAGATAAGATCTCTGCCCTAAGGATACCATGGGATGGGAGAGGGGCATACCTTGGATTTGGATGAGTTCAAGTATGTGTATAGGGATTCATGCACAGTGTGGAACCAAACGCGACAAGGCCAGCTGGCTCCGAGATGCCTTAATCCAGTCAAGGTTTCTTAATGGTGTCCTGGCCCTGACCAGACTTCCACTGCTGGGAAGTGGTCCAGGGTGCAAGGTGGTTGCCTTGGGAGCCTCCTGCAGGCACTAGTGAGCAAGCTGTTTCTCCCTTAGGGATCTGGACAAAGTGACTTGTGAGCTTGGCCTGGTCTTGGACACTACAACTGCTGGACATGCAGCACCTGCAGCTCTGGCTTCCAAATGTACTGGATCTGCAGCCAGGGCCCTTGGGAGAGGCTCAGACAGGAACTGGCACTGGATGCCTGTGCAACGGAAAAGCCTGGGAACCAGGGAATTCTTGTCGTGCTGACCCCCAGCTAGACCACCTTCAGGTAGCTCATCCACCCAGTACAGCTCCTTTAGGAGAGTTCTACCGGAGAAGAAAACCATGCATTACCTTGG
Source organism: Noctilio leporinus (assembly GCA_004026585.1). NCBI lineage: Eukaryota > Metazoa > Chordata > Mammalia > Chiroptera > Noctilionidae > Noctilio > Noctilio leporinus. The sequence goes on from PVIW01003722.1 coordinate 76,369, forward strand.
CATCCAGCTAGGGCAAGAGAGGCCAATTCCTTGGGGTAGAGAATGGGGGCTTCTCTGGAGAGCCTCTGTTATTGGGCATCTAACTTCTCATATCCCTGTTCCCCAATTACCCTTAGAGTTCAGGGAAAGGCCAGCAGCACCTAGGTATTCAGTCCTCTGGCTGGCCAGCCTGGGAGAAAATGCCTAAGAAAGAGTGGGCACCATTCTTGCCCGGAAGACTTCACAGCCAAAGTTGGGAGGTGAGATTACTAGAGTGGAAACAAGATGAGGTAGGACATGAGTCAGTGCTGAAATGTCTGCTTTGGCCCTGGTGGGGCATGGGGTTGGGGGAGAAAAGGAGGGAGCCAGGAAGGAGCCACTAGGTGAAGGAAGAGAGGAAAAGAAGGGACATGCATGTGCCCAGACATGCCTAACATCACATTTCTGGAGTCCCCATCTCCTGTTCTCCTGTGCTATCTGCCCAGACAACCTAAAAATAATTTCCATTTAAATGTAGGGTTTGTTACTTGATGCATAAGATGGTTGCCAGCAGATATACTTTTCTACCCACACTTTATCTAAGATCAAGTTAAAATAAGGTTGCATTATTTATGCAGCCACAGGCAGGCTAGAACAGCCTGGATTTGGCTGGAAAGTCCATATAAAAATGGTTCCTACATGGATAACAGAAGTGGACAGTGTGCATGGATTGGCAGTGATGACATTGTTGGTGATGATGATGATGGAAAAGGACCCAATATGGCTACTGGGACTGTCACCAGCCCTTTATCTCACCCACACATGACACAGAATTGGGCACATGGCAAGCACTCAAGGAATATTTATTTAACTGTATATTGAGCAAGAATGTCCACATGTGACACATGTCAAATATGGAGCTAGATTACAGATAATTTGTTGTGGACAGAGGACAACTAAATGATAGACTGAATTTCACAGTCAGTTTATTAGATGGCTGAAGGAGAATGCAATTTTCAGGTTGAAGGATTAAAGCCAGGAAGAATGGTAGATTGATAACTTGCTGATATTTGAGAAAGAGGTAGGAAGAGAGATAAACTGTGGCCAGGTGAAAAGGTCAATAGATCCATATAGGTAGATAGATAGGAAAATAGAAATGTAACAACTGTATGATAAAGAGAAGAGGATGAGAGTGACACCGAGGTAGAGTAATGTCCCCTCCCCCAAGATATCTATGTTGTGCTCCCAGAACCTGTAATATGTTAAACTTACATACAGCAAAGTGGGTTTTGCAGATAGAATTAATTTAAGGATGTTGAGATGGGGAAGAGTATCCTGGTTACCTACATGGGTCCATTCTAATCATATGTCCCACTGCTGACCTCTTTTTCATCATGATCCAGCCTCCCCTGCCTTCTTTTCAGTTCTTGATCATACCAAGCTCATCCCTACCTCAGGGCCTTTGAACTGTTTCCTCTGTCTGCTCCTTTTCATCACTCAGATCTAAGTTCAAATGAGAGTTGCCTCTCTGCTTCCAGATTTTTGTCCCGAAGCCTTGAGTACAGTCTGTTCCTGGGGACTAGGTTGGGGCACTGGGATGTCCAAGCTCCTAGCCTGCTCTGGCTGGCACTATCCCCAGCCCTGGGTCCCGCCCAAGGCTGCGGGATAGAGCAGTGTGCATGAGTCATCGAGCCACAGACACAGTCCCCTTGTTGGAGGGACTTGAGCAGTTATGTTGTGGCAAACTCAGAGGCAATGGCCCAACTGAAAAGGAAGGTTAGGAATTTCCCCAAGTCATTCAGACTCACACAGGGTCAGCATGGGTCTAGAGAGTGGAGAAGGTGGGGGTGGCCTGTGTGGATGCTGCTGCTACCTCTTTTTGGTGGGGCCTGTGCCCACCCCAGATTAGCCAGGCTGTGGATGACTCATCCTAGTCTGAGAGGGGCTTAGAACCCCCTGGTATCCTTCCATTCACCCCACATTGACTGAGCACCCACTGTGTACCAGGTCCATGATGCCCTACTACAGGTCAGGCCCTGCCCTCAGGAGCTCACAGTCTGGTTGGGGATGTAGGCTGGTCAGCAAACCTTACAGGTCTACTGGACAAGGGGGGTTCAGCATGGGCTTCCACAGAACAGTGACGCTCAGCACCTCCTGCATGGAGCAGGGATAGGACTGGAAGGTGGTGAGGGAACTAGCTGGAGGGGGCAGGCGGAGGGTATTCCAAGAAGCTGGGAGTTAGAAATCAAGGTGCTGATAGGGCCATGCTCCCTCCAAAGCCTCTAGGGGACAATCCTTTGTGGCCTCTTCCTGCCTCTGGTGTTCTAGGCACTCCCTTGCTTGTGGCAGCATCGCTCTAGTCTCTGCCTCCACCTTCACACAGCCTTCCTTCTCGGCCCCTGTGTCTGCGGCCAAATTTCCTTCTTACAAAGACATCGATCATACTGGATGAGGGCCCATCCTAAGGACCTCATCTCAACTCACTGAAATCTGCAAAGACCCTAATTCCAAATAAGGTCACATTCAAATAAGAGGGATTAGGACTTCTATATATCTTTCGTGGGGACACGGTTCAACCCATGAAAGTGGGCAAAGGCTCGGAAGGGCATGAAGCTCAGGGCCAGAGCCCTCCACTGTTTGTCACCTCCTTAGTAGCAACCTCTGTACACATTTCCCCTGGGTGGCTCTCATTGGTCCTCATATCTGCCTGGCCCATTCCCACTCCAGACTCCTGCTCCCACACTTCCCTTGGTACCTTTATCTTTCTCAATCAGCAGGCCCACCTCTTCTGCACACACTCTCAGACACTGACCACAAGTGCTGGTGCCTTCCTCCTGATTTCTGAGACTCAGCCTGAGGGCTCATTTAGTCTGCAACACGATGCCCACGTGGGCATCTTTTCAACTGTCCTCCTCAGCCTCCTCACTATCTATGCTAAGCATTGAATCAGGGAGGCCGTGAGTCCAGCCCCTCACCTATTTCCTAATTTCCTCCTTGCCATCCCTGCCCAGCCTTCTCACGGAGCCTGGATGTCCCCATGACATCTGCCACCTCTGAGACAGAACCACCCCCACCAGCAGCCCTGCCTGCTGGGTGGCCTCCCTTGCTCTGGCCACACTCTGTATCCCAGGAGCTCCTACCACTTGGGGCCCCTTGTCCCCCAACCAGTGACCTGGGCAATAGTGGAGCCCCACCTTCCTGAGGCAAGGGCGCCCTGATCCAAATGACCTCCCTCACCCACCTGCCCTGGTCAAAAATTCCACCATTGGCTGGTCTGCCAGCGTCTACCCCTGCCTGATAAGGGCAAATGCCCCAGAACGGAGGCTCAGCCAGGAGTAGTGGGCAGGGCCTTGACTCCAGAGTCTGGCAGCCTGGTGATATCTCACTCACGTCCTGTTCGAAACTTGCCACCCAGGAGCAGGACGGGTCCAAGAGGCAGGCTGCCCTGCAGAGCCTTGTCCAGAGGCACAGGAAGCTGAGGGCAGGTCCGGCAGCCTAGCCCTGTGTGGACAAAGGTGCACTCAGGCCCCAGGATCTGCACTAAGCTCAGCCTCTTCCTTCTCTCCCACCCATCCTCCTTCATCCTGCACCTCCCTGGCTGAAGAATGCCTCCTCTGCATGCTCCCAGCCACGGAGCTGTTAGTGGCCTTTGGACCAGGGAAAGACTGGAGCCTCCCAGGCCCCACACCCAGGCTGACACTCACAGGGAGTAGGGAGAGGCCCAGAACTGTTATTCCCTGTGCACGGTCCCACAGTGTCCTCACCCGGCCAGTCCTGTTCAGCCCTGTTTCTAGTGGGAAGATGCTGCCTGCAGGAAGGGGCAGAGCTCACACCGGGCTGGAGGCGCATGCTGCCCCTGGCACCCAGTCCCACAGGTGCCCATGGAGCTCAGACTCTGTGCAGAGGCCCTGGGTGAGCCTGGGCTGCCTGGATTGCTGTTGCTTTCCTGCCAGAGGGACTGGTCGGTAAAGTGGGAGATGTGCTCACCACAAGACCCCAAGGGTCTTCAAAAGGTTCATTTGGAAGGGAGAGCTGGCCACATCTAATAAGGAACTATTTCAGTTTTGCCATAATCAAATCTAGCTCAGGTCTGCCCAAAATAGCCAGGTAATGGAATCCAAGTGTCTGCAAGCATGGTTTGGCTCCTGGGCCTGGGGGTCTAGGGCAGGCCCAGGCTGGGTTAGGAGGGTGGCCTCAACCACTGCACCCAGGTTCTAGGCCTCTACCTCCAGCTCAAGGCTTCAGTCTAGGTCTGGCACCTAGTAGGTCTTCAGGCTAAGGAAGCCTCTAAAATCCCCACTCTTACCAATTTAGTCCATGGCCATATAGCAGACAAAAGACAAAACCTTTTTTAGATTAAGGGCTTCATGCAGACTTTCACGATGCCCCAGACAAAGTAAGAAATGCTTAATAAACAACAGATGCTTCTATTAGCACCGTTATGAGTATCCCTCTTTAACCTGCTTCTCCTTTTCTGCTACCTCCTCCAACCCTTGGAATCCAGACTTGTTGGCCTTCTAAAGTCTCTGCAGTCTGAACCTGGGAGCCTGGTCAGGTTCTGCTCCCTGTGGGTGGGAGATTGGGGTGTATGTCTGAGCATCTTGCCTCCCTGGCCAGAAAGCTAGCACAAGTCTTGCAGGGCCCAGGATGCTCTTTAGTCACCATGCACACACTTCATTGAAGGGGATTTTGAGAGTCAGCATTTCTGCAGCAGAAGCCAAAGCCAAGAAACAGAGAGCGTGAGGGAGTCACTGAAGGTCACACAGGACAGAACCAGGGGAGAGCTGGGGACACCTGCCATCCAGCTATCCTCTCCACCTGTCTCAGCAGCTCTCCTTTCTCCAGAAGCCTCACTGGAAGTCTCCCTTTGGAGCTTTTCTGGTTCAAGAAAGCAGCAAACAAAGCGTAGAGCCAGCTCCTGGGGGCAGACCCACAGGCTGACGGAGACGTTACCGGAGCTGATGATTCAACTTCCTGCCTTTTAAGAGCACCCAGACCACAGAGGTTTTTTCGCTTGGAGGAGGGGGCATCTCCCTGCTGAGGGCCAGGCAGAGCGGGACAGGCCCCACCACAAACCACAGGACTAGGCAGTGCATGGGGCAGGCCCCACAAGGGTCACACTACAACCTGACATCTGTCTTTGAGTTAATGATTACCATGAGGGTGACCAACTGCCCTGGTTTGCCCCGGACTGTCCTGGTTGTAGTGCCCAAAGTCCCAAGAAATCTCTCAGCTCTGGGAAAACCACAACGGTTTGTCACTCTATTAACACCCATATTTTGGTGTGACAGGACTTATTGCCTCAGTGGCTCTGGAAGTCTGGTTCCCCGACAGCACATTCTAGAACAGGGGATTGCTAAATTATGGCCCGAGGGCCTGATCTGGCCCTCTGCCTATTTTTGTACAAGACCTTGAGCTAAGAATAGTTTTTTATATGTTCTAATGGTTGAAAACAAAACTAAAGGAGAGTAATATTTCATGACATGTGGAAATTACATGAAATTCAAATTCTAGTGTTCATAAACAAAGGACCACAGCCACACCCATTCATTTACATATTGTCTCTGGCTGCTTTCTTAGTACCAGGCGGAGTTGAGGAGCTGCAACAGAGAGCTATATGGACCTATGGAATGCAAAGTATTAAATATTTACCGTCTGACCCTTTACAAAGTTTGCCTCCCCTGTTCTAGAAGCAGGCAGAAGGTGGCGTGCCTGACCGGGCCCAGTGGCTGTGATGCTTTTCGGAACTTCTCTTTCTGAACTGGAGGTGGAGAGAGATGAAAGCATCTCTCTTTCATAAGGGCATGAGAGCAGATGAACTGTGAGGTGGGGACAGGGCACCAGTTTGTTTTTAAGACTCAGTCTGCCCATCTGTAACATGGGAAAAAGGTAGCAGCCTCTGCTTTTCTCTGACTTCAGTGCCTAGTCTTCCAAGCTGACACTGTCCCCACCAATAATTACCGCTTCAGGGACTTCTGTGTGGCCTAGATCAGGTCCTGCTCCCTCTGGGCCCAGCTCTGAGACTTCTGCAGCCCACAGAGTGGGTCCTTTTCTGTCTTTAAGGCAGACTCAGATGCTGCTCCCAGGATTGGAAACTCTATTCTATCCAGCTTTCCACAAGGGTCAAAAAGTACCTACCATGTGAAAGGCACTTAGGGCCTCCTAACATTGGAGTGGTCCAATGATCCCCTCCTTTTCTTTCATCCAGACGTTTGAGATGGGGGGTTTCCTCCCTGAAAGAAGGTGCAGTGGAGCCATTAGCTCCATGACCCTCATTCCTTAGGTGAACATTGCTGGAAATCTCTGAGGTACCAGGCCATGTCCTACGTGCTATTGAGCTGGGCCCACAGGCATCGACAATCTAGAAGAGCTTAAACAACGTAGAAGGATGCTAGTGAAATAGGGACCCAAAGCCAAGTCTACAATGGGCTTTCATTTGGCCCCTCAGCCCCTTCCCTGCCCTACCTAGCCCTGCAGTAAGATACACTTTTCTTTTTCTTCCAGAGAGCTGGGGTAGGCAGCGGTTAACTGAACAGCAACTAACTAACTAACCTTGGAAGGCCTGTGGGCCACTGACCTCAACATGGGCCTTCATGAGCCCCGGCTCCGCACCTGCAGTGATTGCTTTGGTTTGCTCACACAAGGCCAGGGTGAGCCCTTTGGGGGCCCCCTGTGTGCACTTCGAGATTCAGCTACCTCCTGGATACTATCACCCATTAGACCACCTTCCTCTCTGCCTGTGTCTCCACAGTTCTGCTTGTCAACCTCAGGTTTTAGGACATCTGAGAACCCAGCAGCGCTGGGCTGACACTCTCTCACCTCCAAGTCCAGGTGAAAGGACATCTTTTTCTAAGCCACTCAAACACCTGGTATTGGTTCTGACCGGATCTGATGACTTGGCTTGGGTCATATGCCCATCCCTAAACCACTACACAACTCTGCATAGTGCTTAATGCACTACACAACTCTGCTTCACATGCCAGTGATTCCCTCCATCTGAAGTACCTGAGCTGAAGATGGCAAGAGGTGTAGTTCCTCAGGGGAAAATTGGGGTACTATTGCCTAAAGAGGGGCATGGATACTAAGCAGAGAAACCAGAATAGTTCTCAACAGGGAATAGGCATGTATAGGCAGGATTACTTGAGCATATGAGATACCATCTAACTCCAAACAAGCACTGGGTTGCCTGAGAAGTCCCAGATATTGCCACTGCTCCAGGACTTGGTACTTCATAGTTAATCAGTATATAATCTGGGCACCCTGAAATCTACAAAGGTCACCAGCCTCTGCCAGAAACAGACATCATCCAGCCCAGCCTCCTTACTCCCTGATGGTGCTGTGCTGTCTTTGAGGACAGGGACCAGAACATTTTCCCCTCTGCATCTGCAGACACAGTTACAGAATGAATAATCTTTGGTAGGTGGGTAGAACTTGATACCTTTTCAAACCTCTTTAACATTTATTACCTTATTTGAGTCTCTGTTCTTCTTTTTGGCTACCCAGGATCTGAAACCTCTTCCTGTGGTGGGGAATTCCCCACATTCTGAGGCAGAGCTGCTTCCACCATAGAGACTGAAAGTACCACGTGCATGCTTTTCCCAGCCTCCTGTGGCTGGGCAGGGAGGGGCCCATGACCTACACTCTGACAATCAGACATATGGCTCCAGACTGTGATCCGGGAGCTGGTAGCCAAAGGAGCAGGGACCATGGAGCTGGTGGTGCTTGGTGGCATGGACAGAATGCTGCAGCCCCGCCAGCAGAGCCTAGTGCAGGGTGGTGGTAGGGACAGTGATGGCAGCAAGGTCCTGATGGAGCCAGGTCTGCAGTAGGACCTGAGGCCTTGCCTGTGGCTATGTGGGCTCTGGGGCTCCTTCTCTGCTCTGCTCAGAGAGTCTCTGAGCTGCTTGATATCATTCTTCTTCTTCTTCTTATTATTATTACTCGGCTTAAGTCCATTAAGTCAATTTCCTTAAGCTAAGAGCCCATTTCTGTTGCTTACAGCTAGATACCCTGTTATAATCCTTGAGACAGGACATTTGGATCCCCCTTTTCAGGTGGATAAATTGGAACTTAGGGACTGGTCCAAGCTCATGCAATGTGACAACTTCTGAGTTGAGACCGGAACCCTGGACTAGGTAGAACAGACCTACAACTGGCAGGTGAGAGCCCAGGCAAAAGAGAACTTCCTCACAAGTAGAGCTGTCTCCTCAGGTGAGAAGCCCCCCATTACTGGAGGTTTGCAAGCAGAGCTGGGGAGACTGAAGGGTGATACCAGGAAAGCAACACCAGCTCTCTTCTTCATGGACTACCAGTGTTCTCATCCACCCCACTCAGATTACTTTTTGTGAATGCAAAAAGTGTTAAGTTGAAAAACAGCACCATGAGCTGCAGCTTCAAGTCCCCATAACCTCTTCACCAGCCAGCCTATCCCTGGCCCAAGACACAAGTGCTTCTAGTTGGTGACCCAGATCAAGGTCATAACGTTTACTGGCCTCCGTCACTTTAATAAAAAGACCCTATACCAAACAAGTACAAGCACAGACATGTGCAACTAATTATGGTATTGCTGATCAGTCAAATTTCATTGCAAATTGCATGTTGAAATTGATAGTGGGCGAGTCATGAATAAACTGGGTTTCTGGAAAAGTGACATGGGTACGCAGGACAAGATTAATAATTCCATTTGGACTCAACCAGATGCTCTGAAGAAGAGGGAAAAAGCAGATTAGCGTTGCCCTGAGGATTGCTTGCTTACCTGGGTACCTCCTGCCAATGTGCCCAGCTTTGAAGGGAAGCTGATCCTCCTTTAGGCTCCTCCTGCTTTGCAAGACCGCAGGGCATTGAGTATTCCAGCCTTTAATTCTTGGTTTGCAAAATTGCAGCTTTGAGTGGTGTGGGGAGGAGACTGCTCTATGTCACATCTGCTGCTGAGAAGCCCACTCTGGAGGCTTTGGTGTCCCCTGGTACAATAAACAGGACCCTTGGCTTCCCATTTGTGTGTACTGGGCTGGGTGACATAACAACCTTGAAAAGCCCACGTAGGTCCCAGGTACATGGCTCCAGAGCAGTGAGTCTAGAGGTAGTGGAAGAGGGACGTAGAGGGGCTTTACCCCCATTACTGGTCCCCACTTGGCCTGGTCCCTGTGGGGTCCTGGAAAGCTATGAAGTCCAGAGAAGACACTATCCGAGCTTGGCATGCAGGCCTAAGATGGATGGACAGTGTCCTGAGGTCTGTGCCCTGAACCTAGGGAGGAATGCAGGAAGGCGACTCAGCGCAGGCAGAGTGTACAGGGGCAGGCACCTATGGGCCTAGGAGACGCACCCACAGTGGCCACTGTGACCCAGCCTGCAATACTGTACACAGAGCTGCTTGACCAGCCCAGAGTGGAAAGGGAATTGATCAGCCTGCAAGGCTGAATGAGCCACGGGAACCCCATTCCAGCTGCCCTCACTCCACAGTCTGTGCACAGGGAAAGTCTTACTTTTCACCCCCTCCATTGGGGTTCAAGTGTCAGATGTCTACAGGGAAGTGGGCCAGGAATGGACTGGGAAGAACTGGCCTGACTGAAGTGGTGTGGCCCCGATTCAGCTTCAGTGAGTTGGAATTCAGAAAAAGGCTTAGGCCAGGGATATGAATTTCAAAATCACCAGCAACTGAATGGTATTCAAAGCCAGGACACTAGAGGAGATTACCAAGGCAGTGAGTGTAGCTAAGAGTTGAAGAGAGGTCCAAGGACTGAGGAGGGTCAGCAAAGGAGCCAGAGGAGGAGCAACCAGAGAGGTAGAAGGGGGACCAGGAGAGGGTAGCGGTGATCTGGGTGCCCAGGAAGGAAAGGAGAACTCTTAGAGGCTATGGAGAGGCAAGGAAGATGAGGCCCAAGATTTAACATCACAGAAGGTCCTTGACAAAGGCAGTTTTGCTGTGGTTGTGGGAACTAAAGCCTGATGAGAGAGGAAGAGAGGAAGGAAGGAGGGGGCTTGAAGGTGGCAAGAGAATCTACTCCTTCCAGGAGCTGTGCCATGAAGAGGATCACAGGAATTGGGTGGGAGCCTGAGGGAAATAAGGCCAAGAGGAGATTTCTCTTTAGGATGGAAAAATTACAGTATTTATATGTGTTAAGGGCAATACTCCTGAAAAGAAGGGGATTTTGATGATGTGGGTGAGAAAGGGGATAAACACTGGAGTGAAGTCCTTGAGTAGACAAATGGGGGTGGCATCTGTGGCACAAAGAAGGGGGCTGTCCTTGAATAGCAGCGTGGACAGTTCACTGGTATTAGGGACATGGCAGGGAGTTGAGGCCAGGTGCAGGTGGGTGGGGGAAGAAGTGGTGGGGGCTGGAATTAACTGTTCTTTTACTTCTTTCACAAACTAGGAAGAGGTCAGTGGAGTGAGACTGGTCAGCCCATTGCAAGTTTCCAGTCACTCTGGGTGCAGGTGTAGGATGCTTAGAGGACTGACTTAAACCTTCATTGTGCTTTTGGCAGGTAACTATATTCTGAGCTGAGTAAAGAGGGAAGTGCTGAAATACTGCAAAAGCTGAGATCCTGAAGAAGAGGCCAAGGGGCTGAGAGGCCCCTTGCAAGAATCATCTGCAGGAATGATGAAATAACAGAACTAGGATAGGAGGGGCCTTGGAGAAGATTACCATGGGTGAGGATGTAAAATTTTCAAGTAATAGGAGCAAGTGACAGGAGATCTGTAAATGACTGCAAAAAGGGGGAGAAATAGATGGTCATATCGGATTCAGCCATAGGTGGTGGTGAGGAGGAGGGCAAACAGGATGGCATGAGGGGGCAAAATGGGCACCTCCCACCCGTAGATCCAGGAATACAAGGGATCACAAGAGAGGAAACAGCCATCACTGGAGAGGGGAAGCGGAGTCCTTACAAGAGAGGCAGTTTTCCATTAGAGTAAGAGAGCAAATGGGACATTCCCAATGAGACTGCGGATATGGTGGAGTTTATGGATGATGCCACCCACACCCTGAGTTTCAGAGAGTAGAGTGAAAGGATTTCTGGATGTGGGGTTGGGTAGGCGATGAGGTCAGAAAAAGGAAATACAGAGCAATATGAAGCTTAGAGGCCTGGGCGGAGGGATACCCTGAGTATTCTCCCGCCCTATGGGGCCCGATTTGAGCAGGGATTAAAGGCCTGATGAGAGCAGTCCTGAGCCGCCCAAGGCAGAGGCTGGTGGCCAGGCTGCATTCGTTGGGAGGCGGGAGGAGAGAGTACTTACTCATCAGGACCCCTCTTCAGGGAGGAGAGGGTACCCATCAGGACCCTTCCTGCCCGAAGTCTGAGAAGGGGCAGTCTTCCCAGGATAAAATGAAGCTCTGGGCTCCCTCTTCAGCCCCAAGTAGGAATATTAATCACTACATTCTCCATAGAGCTGATACTAAAACCACAGACACGTCAATGAAAGGGAATTGCCCAGAAAGACTCCTATCTATGGCATAATAAATCTATCTATAAAAAGCTTGGTCCACAAAGCAATAGAGATAAAAAGCATGATTTTTACCCCCAGGGAAAATTGGTTAACTATTCGAGAAAAAAATAAATCCAGATCTGTACCTTAGATCTTATACTAAATGAATTCAGGTGCATTTAAAAGCAAGCTAATATAAAAAATGCAGTATTATTATAAAAATAGACCCACATGTATATGATCAATTGATTTTCAACAAGCAGTCCCAAGGCAATTCAATGGGGAACCATCTTTCCGACAAATGGTGCTGGAACTATTGGCCAGCCATATGCAACATAATCACCTTTGACTCTTACACCATATACTGATCAGCATGGGAGTTTTGACCTACTCCATTTCTGACCTGGGCCAGTTCACCACTCCTTAGGCAACCTGGTGGCCCCCAGCTCCTGGAGAGTCACCACATTGATGCTGAACTTAGTGCGGACACCCAATGGGTATAGTGTACTACAGTCCAGAGCTCCTGGACTCAATCAATCCTCCTGCTTCAGCCTCCTGAGTAGCTGGAACTACAGGTGCACACACCATGCCAGGCACGCCATATACCATATACAAAAATTAACTTGAGCCCTGGCTGGTGGCATAGTGGATAAGGGGCCAGGCTGTGAACCTGAAGGCCGCTGGATCAATTCCCAGCCAGGGCACACAGTCAGGTTGCAAGCCAGGTCTCCAGCCAGGTCCTTAGCTAGAGGCAGGTGATAGGCAACCATACATTGATACCTCTTTCCCTCTCTGCCTCTCTCCCTGCCCCCCCCAAAAAAAATAATAAATAAAATCTTTAAAAAATAACTTGATAAGGATCATAGACCTATATGTATAAGCCATATACAAAATAACATACACAAGTATTATATAAAAATGAAAAACAATACAATTTGAAAATTGGCAAAAGACTTGATGAAGACTTCATGAAAGAAGATATTTAAATAACAAACACACAAGAAGATGGTCAACATCATTTGTCATTGGGGAAATACAAATTAAAACTAAAAACAAAACAAAACAAATCGAAAACAGAACTGTACACCCAACTAGAAGGACTAGAATTTAAAGAGTGACCAAATCAAGTCTTAACAAGATCAGCGGTTGCCCTGGGATGGATAGATCACAAAGGTGAGTGAGGAAATGTTGGCGAATTAATGAGTATGTCATATGAACATACTCATTAATCTCAGTTTAACCTTTCTACAACTGATAGAAATTTGGGTTGCTGCTAGTTTGGGCTCATGGCAGATGCAAAGATGTGCAACCCAGATCACCCCTAAAGGAAGGATTTGCTGTCCAGTAGCAGGCAGTGTGGTCAAAAGAAACCTGCAGCTGATAGCTTCTTCAGAGTCCATCTGCACTTCCTTGCCTCCTCCCCCCAAGAGCAGCTTGCACCCCCTGAACTGAACAAGCAAGAATTTAGAGGCTAGGCCATTTTCAGCCGACATGGGACAATTTAGACGCACAATATTTGCTCCAAAGTTTTCTGCCAAGTTGGCCTAAACTTAATTGAACCTGTATCACAGTTCAACTTCTGCACAATACTGTTTCCTCTTCCTTCCTTTTATAGATGTTGATCCCTAACATCCTTAATAAATATCTTGTACCCCAAACCCCACCTCAGTGTCTGTTCCTGGAAACTTGATCTATGACAAGGGCTATTGCAAGCAAAGCTTTTATGATCATTCTTCTTCATGTTACCTGTCCTATAAGCACTCTTTTCTGTAAAATATTTGTATAGGAATAGGATTGCTGGGTCATAGAATATGTTATTTTCAGGAAAAGGAACATAAATGTATGGTTGTATTTTGTGCACCCCCAACTGAGGACCTGGCCCACAACCCAGGCATATACCCCAACTCTGGGTAACTTTTCTTTGAACTGCCTATCTTTGCCCGTTTTTCTTTTTCTGTTCACCAGGTTATTTATTTGTTTTTTTGTTTATTTATTTAAAAACCACTTTATTGAGGTATGATTGACTTTGGATTTCCCATTTTTCTATTGGATTGTCTTTTATTATTAATTATTATGAATATTGTGAAGATTCTGGGTAAAAGCCCTTTGTTAGTTTTACCTATTGCAATTATCTTCTGCTACTCTATAATTTTTCACTCTTTTAATGTTGTCTTTTGATAAATAGAGATTATTCATTTTATCCACCTTTCCTTTGTGATATTGTTTTTTGGGCTTTAAGAAAATGTTCTCTACCCAAGATTATGAAGATATCCTTCTACATTATTATTACAAAACTACAGTTCAGCATTTTATATATAGGTCCATATGCCCCTGGTTGTTGATTTTGATGTATGGTGTGAGGTAGGGGTACAATTTAATGTTTTTCTCATGTGGATACTGAATTATTCCAACCAAGTTTACCAAAAGACAGGTTTTTTGTTTTTTCCACTGTTATACAATGTCATCTCTGTCTGAAATCAAGAGTGTAGGTCTGTTTTTGTAGTCTTCCCTCTATTCCATTGAACTGTCTATTCCTAAGTAATACCATGCTCTCTTAATTACTATAACTTCAGGGTACTCTGGAATAGCAATTCCTTTAACTTAATTCTTCTCTAAGAGGGACTTAGTTATTCTTGATCTTTTGTATGGCCATAAAAATTTAAGAATCACCTTGTCAAGTTCCACCAAAAAAAAACATAAAAACCCTGAATTTTTTTTTAATAAAGATTTTACTTATTATTTTCAAAGAGAAGGGAAGGGAGAGAGGCAGAGAGGGAGACAGACATCAATGTATGGTTGCCTTTCACCTGCCTCCAGCTACAGACCTGGCTGGAGACCTGGCTGGAGACCTGGCTTGCAACCTGGTTATGTGCCATGGCTGGGGAATCAAACCAGCAACCTTTGGGTTTGCAGGCTGGTGCCTTATCTGCTGTGCCACCAGCCAAAACCCTGAGTTTTTATTAGAAATAAAACTGAACTTATAGGGCTATGGCTGGTGGCACAGTGGATAAGGCCCTGGCCTGCAACCCAAAGGTCGCTGGTTTGATTTCCAGCCAGGGCACATAACCAGGTTGCAAACCAGGTCTCCAGCCAGATCTGTAGCTGGAGGCAAGTGAAAGGCAACCATACATTGATGTCTCTCTCCCTCTCTCCCTTTCTCTCTCTCTAAAAATAATAAAATATTTTTAAAAAAACCCAAAAACTGAACCGATAGATCACTTTGGAAGAACTTCTAGTCTTTGTGATATTGACTCCACCAATTCATGAATACCTTATCTCCATTTACTAACATCTTTAATTTCTGTTATAATGCTTTCAAAAACATTTCTTTTTTTGCATTGGAGACTTATTCAATTTTCTTTTTTTTTTTAAATAAGTTAAATGTTAATATCAGTTAGCTGATTCTTTGAATTTTTTAAAAAAATTTTATTGTTGTTGTATTACATCCATCCCCTTTTTGCTCCCCTCTGTTCCCCTTCCCATATTCAATTTTCATTAGACTTATTCCTAGTGATTTGGTATTTTAAAATTATATTACAAATGCTACCTTTTAAAAATATAATTTTCTCTTTGTTGCTGTTAAATACATTAATTTTTCTTTATTGCTTTTCTTTAAGTCCAGGAAACTTCCTGAACTCTCTTAATAATTCTAATTATCTTTAGATTATTTTTTATTTCCTCTGTACTCTATCATCTATAGCTAATGGCAGGTTTTCTACTTCTTTTCCAATCCTAATTTCTTTTCTTTCTTCATTGTGCCAGCCAGGAACTCCAATTTAATATTGAATTAAACTGGTTGTAATGGGTATCTTTGTTTTATTCCAGTTTTCAAAGGGAAAACTTACAATGTTTCACCACTAAGTATGATGCTTGTGTTAGCTATTTTTTAAAAGATAGCCTTTATAAAATTAAGGAGGCTCCACAATGGAAATGTGTTTTTTTTTTAAAAAAGACTTTACTCATTATTTTTAGAGAGAGGGGAAGGGAGAGAACCAGAGAGGGAGAGAAACGTCAATGGATGATCGCTTTTCACCTGCTTCCAGCTACGGACCTGGCTGGAGACTTGGCTTGCAACCTGGTTACGTGTGCCCTAGTTGGGTATTGAACCAGCGATCTTTAGGTTCGCAGGCCAGTGCCTTTCCACTGAGCTACCAGCCAGGGCTTGGGAATGTCATTCAAAAAAATTATCCATTTAGTTCAATGAGAGTTAAATTTTGTCAAATCCTCTTTCTTCATCCATTGAGATAACCATAAAGTTTTTCTCCTTTAATTTGTTAATGTGATAAATTACATTAACTGGGTTTTATATATTAAACAAACTTATATTTCTAGGATTGATTATAACTTGCTTATATGCACTATCTTTCTTTTAGAATGCTAAGTTTTGTTTAATAAATTTTATTTAGAGTTTTTGTATCTATGTTCATAAGTGAGATTGGACTTGAATTTTCCTATGTTGACCCTGTCAGATTTGGGGGTCAGTGACATTAATTTCATGAAATGAGTTAAGAAGGATAACTTTGGTTCTTTGGGAATCAAAACTCCTAAACTTCTATAAGAGTTTATATATGAATAGATTTTTATTTTCCTTGAATATGCAATATAATTCAACATTTCTTTGTGGGAAGATTTTAAAGTACTGACTCAATTTCTATAATTATCATAGAACTATCCAAATTTTCCACTTCTTTATGAGTCACTTTTGTTAAATTATTATTTCTAGGTATTTTTCCATTTCATCTAAAGTTTTTACATTTATTGACATTAAGTTGTTCATGATATCTTCTTAGTATCTTTCAGATGTCTACAGGACATTTAGTAATGTCCCTTCTTTATTCTTGCTATTAATTATTTGTTCATCCTCTTTTTTCTTTATTAGTTTCATCAGAGTTTTATCAATTTCATCACTCTTTTTGAAGAACAAAATTGAGTATTAAAAATTCTATTATGTGTTTGATTTTTTCATTGTTATTCTCATATGTATTTTATTTTTCTACTTTATGAATATAACTTCCTGAAATGCATCTTTGGCTCATGTTTTCAACAATTTTAAATATATACATATAGTGCTATGCATTTTCCTCTAAATAATACCTTAGTTATACTCACAAATTCTTATATATAATATTTTCACCATTATTCAGTTCTTCTTCTTATAAATTCATAGAAGTTCTTTATATATTCTGGATTTAAGCCATTTACTAGTCACAGTCAATCCTTGAACAACATGAAGTTTAGGGACACCAACACCCTATGCAGTCAAAAATCCACATACAACTCTTGACTCACTGAAAATTTAACTGCTAATAGTCCACTTTTGCCATAAAATCTTACTGATAAAATAAATAATCCATTCAAAAATATTTTGTATGTTAGCTGTATTATATAATGTATTCTTACAATAAAGTAAGCTAGAGAAAAGAAAATGATATTAAGAAAATCATAAGGGACATCAAAATTACAACTATACTATAGAACAACCAATATTCAGAACTATCGGAAATCTAGCTGAACAGAAGTCTACAATTGAGGATATAATGAAGCCACATGGAAACTGGTAGGAGGGGTGAAGGTGAAGAACAGGCTAGTCCCACACTTGCATGTGACAGATAAAAATCTGGAGGGATAGCTCTGCTGCAGAGGTTCCCCTCAGGGGTGTGAGGGATCCCAGCCCCAAACCAGATCCTGAAGCCAAGGGTTCCAGTGCCAGAAAGAAAAGTCCCCATAACATCTGGCTGTAAAGACCAGCAAGGATTGTGGCTGGCTGAGATGAAGGGCTCCTTTAGTTCCAGGCGCTTCTCCTAAAGGGCCTACATAAGGACACTTGGACTCACTTGCTCTGAGCTCCAACACTGGGGCAGTAGCTCAAAAGGTCGCAGGGATATATGAGGAGGAACTGAGTTCTCTCTCATCTGGAGGGGCAGCCTTCTCCCAGAGAAATGCTAGCAGAGGCTCTGTTCCTCTCCTGAGCCCCCTTCCCACACAGAGCTGGTCTCCATCAATCTGGTTCGCACTGTTTGCCCCACCCTGGTGATTCCCTGAGACCCTGCCCCACTCAACTTGTACAGCCACCTACATAGTTTCCAGTGGCTCTTCCATACAAATGGCCTGACTTGACTCATACAACAGACTTCCCTAAAATTAGAAAACAAGCAGCATCTGGCCTTGGTGTGGTCCTAAGCCTGACACTAGTGGCAGCCAACTTTGGTTTGTAGTTTGTCCTCTCCTGGCACCTCCAAGCCCAGCACAAATAGCAGTCGTCTGCATATTGCTTTGTAGCTCATGCCAGGTGGCCCTGGGCAGAACAGAGGTGGTGGCTGATCTCTGCCTGCACCTCCCAAGAGGCCCCAGAGCCAGTGTACCTGGTGAACAGCTTTAAAGCAGCATCCAATCAACCACCTCCATAAGCAACACACTGAAAGGGCAGACTCCGCAGAAACCAGAGCCCCACTGAAGGAAGTCCTGCTCTGTGATTTGGGCTTCTGCACAGCTGATCCTCCAAGGGGGTCCCAGCCAGTTCTTGAATCCAATCCTCCAGGAGGTAAATCCTTCCCATTGAGGTGACAACAGCAATCAAGGCTCAACTCCAACAGGAGGGTGTACACAGTCCACACAGGGAGAGGGTGCACCTGGAGTGCCCAGCTTAGGTGATCGGCGGGCTGTGTCACTGGACCCTACAGAACACCTATGATATACGACTACTCTACTGAGCTTGAGTAATGTAGCGGTTCTACCTAATACACAGAAACAAACACAGTGAGGCTGCTAAAATTAGGAAACAAAGAAGCATTTCCCAAATGAAATAACAGAACAAAACTCTAGAAAAAGAACTAAGCAAAATGGAGACAAGCAGTCTACTCAACGCAGATTTCAAAACACTGGTGATAAGGATGCTTAATGAACTTAGGGAAGAGGAGGTCAACTTAGTGAGAACTTCAACAAAGAGATAGGAAACATAAAAATAGAACTAGGAACCATAAAAAAGAAACAGTCAGAAATGAAGTCTACATGAACTCAACTGAAGAATACATTAAAGGGAATCAACAGTGGAAAAGATAAAGCAGAGGGTCAAATCAGAGGTCTGGAAGTTAAGGAAGCAGAAAACAACCAATCTAAATAGCAAAAAAGAAATAAGAATCCAAATAAGAGCAAATAGTATAATTGTATAATAGTACAATTGTTGGGACAATTTCAGTTGTACCAACTATGGTACACTGTATCACATCATGGGGGTGCCAGAAGACAAACAGAAAGAGCAGGGAATTGAAAATCTGTATGAAAAAATAATAATGGGCCTTGGCCACGTAGCTCAGTTGGTTAGGGCATCACCCCACAATACCAGGATTGTAGGCTCATACTCTGTTCAGGGCACATAGTACAAGAATCAACCAATGAATATATAAATCAGTGGAACAACAAATTGCCATTTCTCTCTCTCTCAAATAAATAAATAAAAACATAAAAAAGAATGATGGAAAACTTCCCTAACCTGGTGAAGGAAATAGACATAGAAATCCAGAAAGCACTGAGAGTCCCAAATAAGGTGAACTCAGAGGCCCACACCAAGATACATCATAATTAAAATGCCAAAAGTTAAAGACAAAGAGAGAATTGTAAAAGCAGTGAAAGAAAAGCAGTTAATTATCTACAAGGGAGTTTCTGCAACAGAAACTTTGCAGGCCAGAAGGGATTCACAAGAAATACTCAAAGTGATGAAAAGTAAGTACCTACAACAAAGACTACTACCACTTAGAATTAAAGGACATATAAAGAGCTTCTCATACAACAAAAAGCTGAAGGAGTTCATCACCACCAAACCAGTATTACATGAAATGTTCAATAGTCTTCTTTAAGAAGAAAAAAAGATAAAAAATAGGAATAATAAAATGACAATAAATACATATCTACTAACAACTGAAACATAAATAAGGTAAACAGAAATAGACTCATATATACAGAGAACATTTTTACAGTTGCTAGATGGGAGGGGGATTGGGGAGTTAGGTGAAAAAGGTGAAGGGATTAGGAAGTACAAATAGGTTGTTACACAACCCTGGCTGGTGGCACAGTGGATACAGCGCCGGTCTGTGAACCCAAAGGTCTCTGGCTCGATTCCCAGTCAGGGCACATAACCAGGTTGCAAGCCAGGTCTCCAGCCAGATCCATGGTTGGAGGCAGGTGAAAGGCAACCATACATTGATATCTCTCTCTCTCTCTCTCTCTCTCTGCCTCTCTCCCTTCCCCCTCTCTTTCTAAAAATAATAAATACGTAAATAAATTAATTTAATTAAAAATGTCATTTATTTACTTATTTGTTTGTTTATTAAATATTTTATTTATTATTTCCAGAGAGAGAGGGAGAGAAACATCAATGTATGATTGCTTTTCACCAGCCTCTAGCCACGGACCTGGCTGGAGACCTGGCTTGCAACCTGGTTATGTGCCCTGGCTGGGTAATCGAACCAGTGACCTTTGGAAAAATGTCATTTTTTATGGAGCTAAAGTTTGGATAACATAAAGATAACCATTTTAAAATGAACATTTAAGTGGCATTTAGTATATTCACAATGTTGTGCAACCACCACCTCTCTCTAGTTCCAAATATTATCATCACCCCCAAAAAGAAATTCAGTACCCATTAAGCATTCCACAGTCACCCAGTCCCCAAACACACATACATCCCAGCTCCTGGTAACCACTAATCTTCATTCTGTTTCTATGGATTTACCTATTATGGATATTTCGTATAAATGGAATCATACAATATATGACCTTTCATGTTTGGCTTTTTCACTTAGCATTATGAGGTTCATTGTCTAATAGAATGTATCAGTACCTCATTCCTTTTTATGGATGAGTAATATTCCATTGGAGCTCACAAATGTAATTTTAACATAAAGAAAGCAAAACAGCATACCAAACTTTATATAGAGCATGATGCCAATTTTGTATTTTAACATGTATAAACATACAAAAAATGGGAAGGAAATTCACCTAAACATTAATAGTGCTTACCTGTACCTAGTGGGGTAATGAATAATTTTAAATTTAGTTATACTTTTCTATATTTTCTTATTTTTACAATATGAAAGATAATTTATTTAAAAAGAAAAAGGAGGGAACACTTCCCAGATCATTCTAAGAGATATTATCATTACTCCAGTATCAAAAACGGATAAAGACGTCATAACAAAAGAAAACTACAGACCAATATATCTTATGAATGGAGATATAAAAATCCTCAGCAGAATACTGGAAAACCAAGTCCCACAACATATAAAAAGGTTTATACATTCCAGGAACACATTTTGGTTTAACACCTGAAAATCAATTTATATACTACATCAATCATATCAGTAGAATAAAGGACAAAAACCACATTATCATCTGAATAGCCTTTGATAAACTTTAGCAACTCTTTGTGATAAAAACAATCAACAAACTAGGAATAGAAAGAAACTTCTTCAGCGTGATATAAAGGACATCCAGCAAAACCCTTAACATCCTACTTAACGATGAGAGACTGAATTCCTCCTAATAACAAGAGCAAGACAAAAATACCCTCTCTCATTACTTCTATTGGACACTGTAATAAAATTCTAGTCAGAGCAATTAAGCAAGAAAAAGAAATAAAGGCAGACCAGAAAGAAAGAAGTAAAGCTATTGTTTATTCACAGATGACATGATTTTGTATACAGAAAATCCTAAGGAATCCACTAAACAACTATTAGAACTAATAAATAAATTCAACAAGTTTGCAGGAGACAAGATCAACATACAAAAATCAATTATATTTCTATATAATAGCAATATAATCCAAAATAATTCACAAGGAATAAAATACTGAGGAATAATTTAACCAAGGAAGTGTAAGACTTACACAGTGAAAACTGGAAAACATTTTTGAAAGAAATGGAAGATGACCTAAATAAATGAAAAGACATCCCATGTTCATGGATCAGAAGACCTCCAGATTCAAAGCAATTTCCATCAAATTCCAATGGGCTCCTCTGAAGAAACTGACAAGCTGATAACTAAAATACAGGTGGAAGTATAAGGGAACCAAAACAACCAAAATAAACTGGGAGGCGGGGGGAGAAGTTGAAAAACTCACATGTCCTATTTTCGTAACTTACTATAAAGCTACAGTAATCAAAATTATGTTATATTAGCATAAGGATTAGACATATAGATCAATATAAGAGAACTGAAAATTCTGAAATAAGACCTTATCTTTAAGGTGAACTGATTTTTGACAAGGGTACCATGACAATTCAATAGAGTAAAACGCATTCTTCAACAAAGAGTGCTAAGGTAAGTGAATATATAGGAGAATGAAGTTGGACCCTTACCTCACCCTATATGCAAAAATCAACTCAGAACAGATCAAAGACCTAAATATAAGAGGCAAAACTAAAAATCTTAAAAGGAAATATAGGTGTAAATATTTGTGACTTGGATTAGGCAATGGTTTCTTAACTATAAAACCAAAAACACAAGCAGCTAAAGAAATAGATTAATTGAACTTCAACAAAATTTAAAAATTGTGTGCTGCAGAGAGTATTATCAATAATAGCACTGACCGGGGTGGCTCAGCTACTTGGGCATCGTCCAGCAAAGCGAAAGGTCACTGACTTGATTCCCAGTCTGAGAGATGTTTCTAACGAGACTGATAGATGTTTCTCTCACCCATCGATGTTTCTCTCCCTCTCTTTCTCCCTCTTTTTCCCTCTCTCTGAAAGTAAATAAATAAATATTTTAAAAATATATCTATATATATTTTATTTTGCTGTTATAGTTGTCCCAATTTCCCCTCCTTTGCCCCCCTCCACCCAGTACCCCATTCCCTCCAGCAATGCCCCCCTTAGTTCATGTGCATGAGTTAAATAAATATTTTTTAAAAGATAAAGTATAAAGACAACACAGAGAGTGATGGTAAAATTTAGAAAACCATATATCTAGAATACAGAAGCTTCTGTATTCTAGATACAGAGGCTTGTATCTAGAATGTATAAAGGACCCTTATAACTCAATAATAAAAAGACAAATACCAAGTTTATTAAAATGGGCAAAAGACCTGAATATACATTTCTCTAAAATCATATACAAATAACCAATAAGCACATGAAAAAATACTCAACATCATTACCCATCAGGAAAAAGCAAATCAAACCATAATGAGATACTGCTTCATACCACTAGAATATCCATAATCCAAAGGACAGAGTATAACAAATGCTGGCAAGGATATGGAGAAACTGGAACCCTCCTATACTGCTGGTAGCACAGCTGCTTTGGAAAACAATCTTATAGTTCCCCAAAATGTTAACATAGAGTTATCATATGACCCACAAATCTACTCCTTGGGATAGATCTAAGGGAGATAAAAGCATATGTACATACAAAAACATGTACATGAATATTCATAGCAGCAGAATTCATAATATCCAAAAAGTAGAAATAGCCCAAATGAACTGATGAATGAATAAACCAAATGAAGTATATCCATACAATGGATTATTATCCAGTCATAAAAAGGAATGATGTTCTAATATACGCTACAACATGGAAGCCCCTTGAAAGCATTATATAAGTAAATAAAAGAAACTAGTAACCGAAGACCACATATTTAAATTAAATATCCAGAATAGGCAAATCCATAAAGACAGAGAGTAGATTAGTGGTTTCTAGGACTGCAGGTGGGGCATGGTGGGAAAAGATAATGATTCCTAATGGGTATGGTTTATTAAGAAGGGTGATGAAATGTTCTAAAATTGATTGTGGTGATCATTTCATAACTGTGTGAATATACTAAAGACCATTGAGTTATATGCTTTAAATAGGTGAATAACAGAATTACATCTCAATCAAGCTGTTTATTTAAGGAAAATTCAATGGGTCTGACAGTCAAGAAGACTCTGGGAGACTCCCAGCCAAAATCATTTCGGTGTCATGGTAGGGTGTTGCAAAACTGTGGGTGGGGTAGTAACACAAGAAAGAGAGAAAGAAGAAGACTCTGGAAGCTCATCTGGCCATGAAGATAGGAGTGAGGCTTGGTGGAAGGGAGGCCGGGTGGTATGTACTCTGTAGGCTCCCATAAGACACATTCTATTCCTCAGCCTGAGAATCAGTTCCTCAAAGAAGCTGGTGAAGCTGATTCTCTGGATCTCTCTAGACTTCTCTCCTGCTGCTGGCCAGACCAGCCAGGCCAGTCCTCTCTTCTCTATACCATTAAAACGTAGCCACCTGGAAAGACTTACCACACCCTCATTTTGGAGCCCTTCCCTGGAGGGGCCAGCTCCCAGTAACCTCTCCCTTCCCAGCCTGCTTTCACTCTGTATAAGATGTCATCACCAAGCCCTGGCTGATGACACAGTGGATAGGTGCCAACCTGTGAACCCAAAGGTTGCTGGTTCAATTCCCAGCCAGGGCAAATAACCAGGTTGCAAGCCAGATCTCCAGCTAGGTCCATAGCTGGAGGCAGGTGGAAGGCAACCATACATTAATGTCTCTCTCCCTCTCTCCCTTCCCCTCTCTCTGAAAATAATAAATAAAATCTTTAAAAAAAAAATGTCATCACTATATCTATCTTGCAGTTTACAAGCACACACACAGCTTCCCAAGACTGTGAGAACAAGGGGATCCAGGTATGGTCCCAACCTATATATCCTTGACTCTAGCTGCCACCTGCTTAAGCCAGGGCCTGTGCAACTCCCAGCTTGGTGCCCCCAGGATTTCTTGGAGCCCCAAGGAATGCTTTGGAGGTCCTATGCAGGATCTGCAGTCTCTTTCCTTTGCTGTTCTTCTGGTCACCCTCTGCTTTCCAGTGAGGATGCAGGTCTTTCTGGTCTTGGTTACTCTGCATCAGAGGGGTCCCTGAGCTTGGATGCCAACGCTTTACTAAGACAATGTGAAAATCCCTTTTTGAGGACTAGCTTTGCACCTGTGCTTTCTGTGGAGATAAGACATGAGGCCATGGGAGGCCCAGCTCAGGATCTGTCCTAGTGGAGGAACCACAATGACCACGGCCTCAAGCCCCAACTCAGGCCACAACCTAAACCTCTAATCAGTATGTTGTCTTCTAAAGCCATAGGATTCCCCCACCATGACCAGGTATCCCAGATTCACTGATGCTGAGCTGGGGACTAATTTGGGGACTAGAAGATTGCCTAGAGCCTGGGTCCCAGAGCCTGGAGTCTGTCAAACTCATTCATTTGGCATTCTCTTATGACCATCACCTCTTGCCTGGACTTCAGCAGACTGGCCACCTTTGAGGAAACGGTCATTGAATCTGGGCTTCCAGGAAAGCTATGTTTTCTTTTGGTGCCTACGTGTGCCATTCTGTTCCATCTGGGCCAGAACCAACAAGTGAGACATATTTATTAATTCTTGCAACCCAATATTTTTAGAAAAGCAGAAGTTCTATGAGACTGGGCTTAAGGTAGGGGGACCCTGTCCCCCTCTTGGTGAACAAAGATGCTCAATAATTAGTATTTGAAATAAAGGCTCTGATAAAGCCTGCAGTAAGTGGTGGTCAGCTTTTGTAAACAGTGTTTCCCAAACATATTTGTCTATGGGGTTCTTTTTTGTCAGCCCAGAAGCACATTGCCTCAACAATACAATCTAAAACCTATCACTTAGGGACCAGCCTATACAGGCTCACGGCCAACCTCCTTCCTCTCTTGCCACTGCCTCCACCTGCTGTGGTGCCAGTATCTCTGAGCCACTTGTTCTCTTCAACACCCGAAGACCCCTGTCCCCACCTCATACCCACAGCTGGCTATTGTTTCCAACACTGAGTATCCTTGAGTAAACCTGGATGCCTGTCCTATCTGCATCCTCCTTTCCAGGGTATCCCTTGCAGCTCTGAGTTGCCTTTGTGAGGCCATGGGCATGGGTACCACACTTGGCAATAAGCCAAGGGGGCAGGGCTGGGCCTTGAAGTGTTCTCAGAATTCAATCCCCTCCCTCAGCTCCCCTCCCCCACAGGGACTGGCTCAGGGAGTAGAAGTGGGGTGAGGATAGGAGGTGAAAATGGGAGTGGGGCAAGAACCAAGTAGCAGCTTCTCCCTGGGCATGGACCAGAGGCTGTCACCAAGCCTGAACGTGGCTCTTGGTGAATGAGCAATCTGTGATGGTTCTTAGAGAGAAGCCCCCCACCTCCTTGTCCCCCCAGGCCAGGACATATTCCCCATAGGGGAATTGGCCACTTTCCAAAACTCTAGATACATCCTGGCTGGAGCTGGCAGTGGGCCGGCACCCCCCGGGCAGCCGGGCAGGGCGGGGAGTCCTGGAGAGCCGAGCATGGGCCTCACACCCAGGCTGGGCCAGGACACCCCGTCCTTGGCTGAGGCCCAAACCAGCTCTGTTTACAGAATGTCGGCTCTGCTCCCCCTCCCCCACCCACCACTTCCCCTAGAGTCCTGGGGGCTGGGTGAGGGGCAGGCGGGGCCAGAGGGAGCCTCGGAGGCAGCCAAAGCCCAGGCCTGCCCCAAAATCCCCTCCCCGTCTTGACTCCTAGGGTCCGTCAGCCTGTTTTCCAGTCTTCTGGTTTCCCCTTCAAAGCATCGGTGGGAATGCACGTTTTAAAGGAGAAATCTGCAGAAGGCAATGCTTACTCCTAAAGAAAGTTTGGCTATTGGTGGAAAGATAGGTACTGTGCCGGCAGGAAAGGGGAGATTCTTCTAGGAAAAGGGCTTGCTGGATACCTCCAGAGAGCTGGGAAGAAGTCTCCTTCTTTCATCGGGACCCCAAACCTATGGGCCCTTGTAAGTTTTTTCAGAACTGCTAGAGAGACTTGGCGCAAATTTGATGTTGCCCGGAGGCTTTCGAGGGTACCGACATCCTGAGATTAGTTCAACGGCCAGCCGGCTGGGCCGCAGTGACTCAGCGGCTCTCCGAGGCCAGGAAGGTCAGTGGGCCCCAGAGCGGACAGGCAGGGGAGGTGGGGCTCTACCTGAGACGCCCCGCCCCGCCCCGCCCCCTGGCTCCGGGAAGGCCCGCCCACCACCCCCAACTTCCCAGAGGCGCCCGGATTTCCCACGGGTTTCCCCGCCTGTTGCAAATAGTAACAAACTCTAGTTCTCTGGGAGCACTCGGTGCTAGGCACTTCGCATCTTGTCTTTTGTTACCTCCAACAAGACTCTGAAGCATGCAACACTATTACCCTGTATCTCCATCAGAGACAAGGAAGTTGAGACTCAAGAGAGGCCACAGGACTTGCTGTATGTCACACAGCTACTGGGCAGTAGGGACCAGTTGCAAAATCCCCAGACACGTAGTGGCTGGTGCGGCTCAGTGGACTGAGTGCTGGCCTGCGAACAAAAGAGTCGCCGGTTTGATTCCCAGTCAAGGCACATATTTGGGTGGTTGGCCAGGTCCCTAGTTGGCGGTGTTTGAGAAGGAACCCCACATTGATATTTCTCTCCCTCCCTTTCTCCTTCCCTTCCCTTCTCTCTAAATAAATAAACAATAATTTAAAAAGTTCCCCAGATTCTTCCTGCTCCTTCCCAGCTTCCATGTCCTGCCCTTCCAGGTGCTAGCCAGTCTTTGGGTGGTGTCTTTCCAGGCATAATCAGGAACCTGGACATCCCCTGGCCTGGCAGCTAATTCAATGAAACTATTTATCATTGTAAGGCAAATCTAGTGGTTTTGATTACATGTCTGCTGAACTCCAGCCTGGTTTCAGATGATAGCAAAGTTCCCCAGCCCTGAGTTTCCCCTTGATCTCCTCTCTGAGGGAAACTCCTGTGCACAGGCCTGGGCCCCCAGGGGATACTGCCCCACCAGCACCCAGCACTGCCCTTTTGAAAGATGCAGCTACAGAAAGCCCCTGCCTTGCTCATGGATTAGCTCCCCAAATCTGGGGCCTTGCCAAGTGAGAAACAGCAGGCACACACCACCTGACTTCTGCTGACTCCTGCCCAGGTGGAGTCAGGGGTCAGGGTTAGGGCAGTGCCACAGAAAGCCAAGCCTGGGCCCCAGGAGGGGTCGGGAAGCAAGAACAACTTGCAACCTGGGGCTACCCGGAGAGGTAGTGAGCTCCCTGTTATCTGGGGCTGGGATGCACCTATGGAAGAAATGATTCAGAGGGTGGGATGAGATAACCTTTCAAACCCTAAATTCCTCTGTACTATAAGTCAGACAGTGTCCAAGTGAATGGCTTGTTCTGACAGCTGCTTAAATGGGAACTTTCCCAGACTCTCCTACTTCCTTCCCCTTTGACCTCTGTTGGGCCCTAGGACGGTCTTGCTGAAGACTCAGAGAATATTGGGAAGAAGATCACTCCTCAGTTTGCCACTCCAGCCACCATGTGGGCTCCAGGAGGCTCTGGTTCCTGGGAAGAAAGGAAGGAAGGTAGGTAGGAAGGAAGGAGGGAAGGAAGGAAAATGAATCTTGAGATGAGAGACTGATTCTGTGGTTGAGCTGAGTTAACCTTGGTTCTATTCCCAGCTCCAGCCTCTTCCCCCAGGTATGTGACCTTGAACAATGTAATTTCACTTCCCAGGGCCTCAGCAAAACGAGATACCTCTAATCAACCACCTTTCCTGTGAGGGCTGTCGGGAGCAACAAATGGACACTGTGGGGAAGGTCTTCTCAAGCACAATTGTGTGACAGTGCCCAGTGGGCAGCCCCACTCTACAGGCAGACACCATTTTTCGTGGTCCTATCTGAGGAGGTAAGTCCCCAAGGACAGTCAAGGTTGGGTGGGAGAGAGAAAGGGGCCTGAGCAGGGGCTGCAGTGGATGGGAAAGGCTATGGTCTGTGGTCAGGGGCCCTTGTCCTAAAAACACTAAGTACCACTTCTATGTGCCAGGCTACTCATAGGGACTTCACACACATTGTCACATTTAGTTCTACTTCTAAGGCAGGTACTATAATCACTCCCATTTTACAGGTAGTGAAATCAAGGCTTATAGACTTGCCTGGCAGCGGAGGAGCCAAGGTTCACAGCCAGGCAGGCTGACTCTGGAGCCAGGTCCTGCCCAAGTCTTGACTCCAGTCCTTCCCCTGCTCCCATAGTGGTCTTATAGGCTGGTACCCAGAGGCCAAGCAGATTGTGCCCAGTGTTCCTAAGGCTGTCCCTTGCTTGGCACCCTCCCTGTGCCAGCTGCTCGGTCTAGCCAGAGCAGGTTTGGCTAACCAGAGAGATTCTGGCATCATGGCTGTGTTGAAACTCATGCCAAGGGGCCTGGGCTAATAGGCTAGGATCAAAGCCCCAAATTACAAGAAGTAGGTAGGATGTGGGGGCAGGGTCGTGGCTGGTGCAGAATCTTGCATCGCAAAGGAAGAGAGGATGAATTGGAGGCAGGCACCCATCCCTGCCCACCCTACACCCAGAATCAATAAGTGACCATAGGGACCTTATTACCTGAGACCAGCTCTAGTTCCATAAGGGTTGAGGACGATTTTAGACAACTATTCAGGGAAGCTGGAAGACTGAGGCTGCCCAAGTAAGGTGATACTTGAGGACCCCAAGGCCTTCCCCAAGATCACTGCCATTCTCCTGGCAAAGTCATGGTCTGGCATGGGGCATCCCCTGGTCTAAGCCCTGTATTGTAGTTTTCATGGCTGTTATGGAAAACCTTTGTTGAGTGACACTGAGCCCCCAGAGGGGTTCCCCTCCCCTTTAGCTAGAGGAGCCCTCTCCTCACCCTCTCACCCCCACTCCCAATCGACTCTTCATTGTTCCTTGGAAAGCATCATAATTCCCCCCAAAGAGCAATCTCGAGAATGTCAAGGGGAAATTATTGAATTATGCTGGTTGGCAGAAAAATCTAATTTATAGCAAAGCATTTCTCCTGAAGTTTTAATAGATTTTTTTTCCTCCGATGGATTTTAATGTGCAATTGTTTCCCGGGCTTGGAAATTTACTTTGAAGCAGTGACATCCCTTTTCAGTTCTTGATTTATTGCCAGTTCCCTGCTTTGAGCCTGATAGCAAACCCAACATCCTATTTTCCCTTAAACATGAGAGGACTATGCTCTCTGGTCAGCCTGCTGGACCAGATATCACATGGCACCACCCATTAAGGGTGTAAGAGGGCCTGGAGACCTGGCTGAACCTTCTGTGCCTTCTTCGCCTGGCTCCCAGGGGCACGTCCCATCTTTGAGGATTTTGCTAGAGTGGAACCTCAGTGCCACATCTGTGAGGATGCTATGGGGACTGATGGGGGCAGTGCAATGGCTAACCGTCCTCCCTACCCACTTCCTGACTATCTAGGTGCCTGGCACAAAATAAGGGTTCAGCCAATAAGTGTTGGTTGAAATAGAGGGTGGCTTGGCTGAGCGTCAGAGTCCTGCTTGGGCCAATGACAGCTTAGGCTTCCATTAACAAAGAAATGTTGTGTTGACATCTTTGCCCAGGCTCCAATCAATGAGAATGGTATCACCTGGGCATAGCGCAGGGGGCAGCAGGCAAGGGTCTCAATTTATGGGGCATTGCCAGCCCTGGGGAAAGGGGATGGAGGCATGATGGCATCAGAAAAATGTATACCCCCAAAGATGAGAAGCTCATTGTGCCCTCAGCTACCTTTCAAGAGTAGTATCTGACTAGGACAATGTCTAACCAAATTTTGCTAAGGAGAGTGGGCTTTTAGAATGAATGACAGGCAGAGAAGGAAGATATTTTGGAAATAAAAGAGACTTCTTCTGAGTCCTTAGAGTGATGATACCCATTTCACAGATGCAGAAACTAAGTCCCAGAGAGGGGCAGAAGCTCATGATGTTTTGGCAAATGGCCAAAGGGATGCTGAGACCCAGATTGGCACTGTTCGACTTCCCAAGGGCTTTTCTAACAGCAGCATGGGCAGCTCTACCAAGCTCATTTTTGCCTGTCCCTGCAGAGCCTAGCAAAGATCAGCCACCTCCAGGAGGGTGAGGGGCCCTCAAGTCCCAAAGGAGGCTGCCTGCCACCCAGGCCTGATTCCAGGCCTGGCTGGTAGCACAGTGGATAAGGTGCCAGCCTGTGAACCCAAAGGTTGCTGGTTCAATTCCCCAGCCAGGGCACATAAGCAGGTTGCAAGCCAGGTCTCCAGCCAGGTCTGTGGCTGGAGGCAGGTGAAAGGCAACCATACATTGATGTTTCTCTCCCTCTCTGCCTCTTTTCCTTCCCCTCTCTCTGGAAATAATAAATAAACTTTAAAATAAAATAAAATAAAATAGAGTGGTGATTCCTTTCTGTTCCCTGGGCATTTCTTTTAGCATTCTCCCATCTCTGATCTGCCTGAATATCAGAACCTATAGAGATTTCAGCCTCTTTCTTCCCAGAGAGCTCTCCTGTGGTGCCAGGTAGGAGAATTACCAAGCTGGAGAGAGGTGGTGAACAATGGGCAAGCACCTCCCACCACCACTGAATGGGCCTCTTCCCATCTCTCCCTCACTGCCTGCCCCTCCATCCTCAGGGAATTTGGGTTTCCTATCACAGGGCAGTATCAGGAACAGAGAGACAAGGGCTTTCCCTTGGGAAGCCCTGAAAGGCTCCCTGGGGGTGGAGGGCTCACCTTGGCCAGAGTCCTTCTCTGGACATGGAATTGGGGAAAACTCTACACCCCCAGGAGAGCTATAGGACATGATATCTTGGGCAGGAGGGCCTGGAATGTGGGTTCCATTGCTTACCACACAGAGTAGGTCGCGAAGCAGAAATGGGAACTCGTGTCCCATGCCCAGAACATGGAGCAGAAGGATGGCAGGAAGGGAGGAGGCAGTCCCGACTTTACTAGCATACCTGTTGGTACCTTCTGCTGAGAATGGAGATGAAGGTGACTATGAGATTGCAGGGGAGCCCTTGGAGCCATCTTGGAGACTCCCTATGGCTGGAACATTGGGTGGCTGCTGGGGGAGCACACTGTGGCTGAATCTCCCCCAGGTGGCCTAACTTGGCAGCCATTAGCCCCGCTCTTAGCATTTTCACTGGTTCCAAGCTGGCCTCACCCCTACAACCTGCCTTGATCAGCCTCAGCGGCCCCCATTTCTGTACATGGCCAGGCCCAGCCTCTGCCTGAAGTGGACTCTGGATACTTTCTGAGGCCCTTCCACCCCATTCAATCCTCTGGAGCAAATCCAGAACCCCAGCCAAGAGGAGGTGGTTTGGGGGAGTTCACAGGGTTGTTGGGGAGGATCAGGGGCAGGCGTGACTTCAGGGCAGAACCAGGCCTGGGGCTGAGGATCCCGGAGAACCCGCTCTATAAGGAAGGCCTCCTCACCACTCAAGCTGCAAAAGCACAGGACAGGAGGTGTTGTGAGGAGAGAGCCCTGTCACAGGGCTATTTCCCTAGAGGCCTGCCCCTCTTGGGGATACCAGATGAGTTTCTGCTCAGGGGAGAGTGGGGAAACCACCCTTGTGAATTCACGCTGCCCCTCCCCCTCCAGATTAAACTGACTCCCAAAATGCCACCTCTGCTGGGACAATTCCCTGGCTCCATCCCAGCCACTGAACCCCAGGTCACCTCACTCTCTTCCCAGTATCAGTCCCTTTACCCTCTGGCAGACCTGTGACTGCACCAGACATGGCTGTGAGCCAGGCCCAGGAGGGCTGAGCAGCAGGTTGGGGGACAGGAGAAGGAAATGTGAGCAGGCTGGTCATCTGATCCCAGCTCCCAGAGACAGGGAGCTCATAAGAGGGCAAGACTGGGACACTTTCCTGAGGGTGTCAGGGAGCAGGCTTCCAGGATAGGGGCTACCATGATACTGATGGACACTTCCCAGAAGGGACTCCAGAATACATGGCAAGTTGATCTTGGGTAGATCTGGGGGCTTTGAGAGTCCCAACTGGACAACTAGAGGAACCAGTCCCAAGTCCCCTTGGTTCCCCAGCCCCCACCTGCAGTTTGGTAAGATGAGGTATAGGGCAGATCAGGCCTGAAAGGAGCTGTGCTGGGCAGGACCCTGGTCCCATTCCTGAAGCCCTTAATACAACAGTTCTACTAAACAGTCATTCTGATCAGACTTGGGACAGGGCACCTTCCCTGGGATTCTGAAGATTTACCCTCTGGTGAGTAATATCTTGAAGTCTGGCATCAAGATCAGAGGTTCTGCTCCCCACCTCCTGCCTCTGAAGGAATCATGAAAAAGAGCCCTTCTCAAGGGCCCTGGGGGATGCTTCAGATCTCAGCAAGGGCTCCAGAGGCAGGATGAGGGGCATGTGTTGACCTGAAGGGCTTGGGGCAGTAAGATCCTATACCGGGTTCTCTGGCCCACGCACCTTGGCACAGGCTCACTGGGTCTGAGTCTGATGAGCACCAGAGGTTGGCATGCTTGACAGTGGTCATGCAAGAAGCATGCCTGCCACCCAAGCCCTTGGCCCTAAGCCCATGCCTCAGTTCCACTTCCTCTTAGCACCCAGCAGACTTACCAAGGGCAAGTATGGAATGGCTTGAGCTCAAATTGGAGCTGGAAGGCCAGGGTTAGACTTAAAGAAGTTTCTGAATATAAAAACTGTGGTACATAACCAACAAAGATGGAAAACCATGAACTGATCACTCAGCTCCCAGCAGCCATGTGCCAGCCTTGTCCCTTTAAATTGTTCCAGAGGTCAGATCTCAGAAAATAGTATTACCATCTACCTATGAGGTAGAGCCCCCCAACCCCACTACCAATCCATCCACAGGTCTTGGCATTTCTTCCTGCAAAACACCATGAGAATCTGTCCATATCCTTCTACCTCCACTGCCACCCAGGCAGAGCCACTGTCACCTCCCTTCCAGGAGCCTGCAGCAGCTGCACACTGCTTGCTCCTACCCATGCCCCCTGCTGTCCATTCTCTACCCAACAGCCAGGGTGAGCTTCTCGAAATGTATTAAGTCAAATAGATCTCTCTCCTTCTGCAAATATTCCAGGGGACTATGATCTTTTTGGGTAAAGGTGCTGCCCACTCTGGCTCCAGGCCCATCTCCTGCTACCTTGACCACAACTCAGCCACAGTGACTTCACTTTGTGTGCCCCTCACCTCATTAGGACTCTCCCATCTCCCTGGACTCTTAACTATCATTTCCCAATCTGTCAACCTCCTCCAAGGCTCTGAGATTCCCCATTGAAAAGATATTACCTCTTACTGTCATCTCTCTCTCTCTTTTTTTTTTTTCTTCTTATTTTAAGATTTTCTTCACTTTTAGAGAGAGGGGAAGGAAAAGGGAAGGAGAGGACAAGAAACATTGATGTGTGAAAGAAACAGTGATCAGTTCCTTCCCATGTACTCCCAACCAGGGACCTGGCCTACATCCCGGGCCTGTGTCCTGACCAGGAATCAAACAGGAGACCTTTTGGTTCACAGGCTGGTGCTCAATCCAATTAGCCACACCAGCCAGGGCTGTCATATCTCTACTTAGGAATGACAGTCACAATCATGACAACACACAAAGACCTAGATCAGGTCAAGATGGTGGTGTAGGCAGACATGGCTCAACTTGTTGCACAACCACATCAAAATTACAACTAAAATATACATAGAACAACCATCAGCCAGAACTGTCAGAAATTGAGTTGAATGGAAGTCTGACAACTACGGAGTTAAAGAAACCACATCCATCCAGATAGGTAGGAGGGGTGCAGATGTGGAACAGGCTGGTCCCACATCACCTGTGGCGGATAAAAATTCAGGAAGAATATCTCAAGAGTGAGGAGTAACAGCCCCACACCAGGTCCCCCAGCCCCAGGTTCCAGGTGCCTGGAAGATAAGTCTCCACAATTTCTGGCTGCAAAAACCATAGGGGATTTCGTTGGTGGAAGAAACTGCCAGAGCCTCAAGCAGTTCCCTTAAAGAGCCCACACATGGACTCACCTATTCACACTCACTCCCTCTCAGCTCCAGCAGTCGGGTAGCAGCTTGAAAGACGCCAGTGATATACAGGGAGAAACTGATGTGTCTGGCATCAGGGTGAACAGAGGCCATTGTCTCTCTTCTAAACCCTCCCCCAACAGAGTCAGCAAGCTGGTGCCGTATCTGAGATTCCATCAACCTGGCTGACACCATTGGACCTGCCTTGGAGATCCCCAGACTCCGCCCCACCCAAATTATGGGCCAACCCAAGCTGCTTTTTTCCCATATGAATGACTGGTCTTGGTTAGTGCTTCACAACTTCCTAAATCCTATCAAACAAACAACAGCTGGCCTCAGTGAGCTTCAGGCCTGGCACTACCAGTCTACAGTTTAGATTCACAGCTTGGCTTCACTTGGGAATCTCCAAACCCAGCACAAGTAGCAGCCATCTGCAGATTGCTTTATATGTCTAGCAGGGGTGTCCTGGGTAAAACACAGGTTGGGGCTGACCTTGGCTTGCACCACTCAGGAAACCTCAGGGCCAGTGCACCTGGTGGACAATTACAGATCATATCAAAACGCTGCCCTCCTGGATCTGCACAGCTGATCCTCCACAGAGGGCAGAGGTTGGTGGTCAGTGGTTACAGCCAGTCCTTGCTCTGCCAGGCCTATGTAAATTTCTCCCATTGATCTGCCATTAGCAACTAAGGTTCAACTATAAGAGGAGGTCGTACTTAGCCCACACAAAAGGTGCACCTCAAGTACCCAGCTTGGGTGACAGGGAAGGCTGTGTCATTGGATCCTATAGGACACCTACTACATTAGACCATAATATCAAGACACAAAGCAGCTCTACTTAATACACAGGGAAAAAAAAAAAAAAAAGAAAAACATGGGAAGGCTACCAAATTGAGGAGGCAAAGAAATATGTCCCAAATGAAAAAATAGAACAAAACCCCAGAAAATGAACTAAATGAAACTGAGGTAGCCTGCCTATCAGATGTGGAGTTCAAAACACTGGTGATTAGGATACTCAGAGAAATGATTGAGTATGGCCACAAAATAAAGGAAGAAGTGAAGGTTATACAAAATAAAATTAAAAATTATACAGGGAACTAACAATGGAGGGAAGGAAGCTGGGATTCAAATAAATGATTTGGAACAAAAGGAAGAAATAAACATTCACTAGGAACAGAACAAAGACACACAAACTGAAAAAAAAAAAAAAAATGAGGGGAGAATTAAAAACCTCTGGGACAACTTTAAATGTACCAACATCTGAATCATAGAGGTGCCAGAAGGAGGAGAGGAAGAGCAAGAAGTTGAAAACTTATTTGAAAAAAATAATGTAAGAAAACTTTCCTAATTTGGTGGAGAAAGATAGATCTAAAAGTCCAGGAAGCAGAGTCCCAAACAAGTTGGACCCAAAGAGACCCACACCAAGACACATCATAATTAAAATGCCAAATGTTAAAGATAAAGAGAGAATCATAAAAGCAGCAGGAAAAAAAGCAGAGTGTTACATACAAAGAAGTTCCCATAAGACTGTCAGCTGATTTCTCTAAAGAAGCTTTGCAGGCAAGAAGGAGCTGGTAAGAAGTATTGAAAAGTGTTGAAAAGAAAGGACCTACAACCCAGATTACTCTATCCAGCAAAGCTATCATTTAGAAGAGAAGAGCGGATAAAGTGCTGCCCAGACAAGGTAAAGCTAAAGGAGTTCATCATCACCAAGCCATTATTATATGCAATGTTAAAGGACTTATTTAAGAAAAAGCAGATCAAAACTATAAACATTAAAATGGCAACTATCAACAACTGAATCTAAAAAACAAACTAAGCAAACAACCAGAATAGGAACAGAATCATAGGCATGCAAATCATTTAGAGGCTTATCAGCTGGGAAGGGGAATGGGGAGAAAGGGTGAAATGGTGCAGGGGTCAAGATGCATAATTGGTAGGAAAAAAAATAGGCAGGGGGATGTTAAGGGTAGTATAGGAAAGGATGAAACCAAAGAACTTACATGCACAACTCATGGATATGAACTAAGGGGGGAGGGATTGCTGGAGGGAAGGGGGGCAAAGGGAAAAAATGGGGATAACTGTAATAGAATAATCAATAAAATATAGTTAAAATTTACATTTATTGGTCCCTCAGAAAAAAAAAAGACAACATACATAGAATAGATATGTAAAATGACCACACCCATCATTATCATTACCATCATCACTGCTAACTCTTACTGAGCACATTTTATGTGCCTGGCGCTGTTCTGAGCATTTCACATGAATTAAGTCATTTGGCCTTCACGACAATTCTGTAAGGTCAGATTTTTCTTAAATTCCAAGATGTCCCATAGGGGGTTGGTGGGGATTGAAGTGGACAAGAAGGCTTCATGGTGGAAGTAAGAGTGGAGCTGGGCTCAAGGAGTGAGGAGCAACAGTAAGATGTAACTGGGTAAATATTCCAAGTTAGTATGAAGACTAATCATAACAATAATAGTAACAATATATGAGCACTTACTATGCAATTCACCAGACTTAAGAGCTTATATGTATTATTGTTGGATGCTCATAGCCACACTGAGAGAACACTGAGAGGTGGATCTCAAGAGCCCCATTTTGCAGACAAGGACACTGAACAGCTATTGTGGGCCTCCCCCAGCCTATGTAGGGAGAGAAGATGACCCAGCCCTGGGAGAAGCAGAGCAGGACTATGGAAGCTGGAGGGAGTGGATACCTCTGTGTATGTGTGGGAGAGGGGCAGTGAGGGCTGAAGATTCCATCCCAGAGAAAGTGGGAGAGGACCAGAGCTGGGCTTTGAAGGATGGGCAGGAGTTAGAGAGATAGAAATAAGGGTATGTTGGGGGTGAAGGTGGGGATCAGACAGACTCCTTCCTCTGCCCAACCCCTTTGTCCCATCTTCCAGGGCCCTGAGTAGCCTCCCAGAGGAGGAAGCTTATAGATTGAAATAGATTTAAGTTCCTCATTTGCATGGCATTTTTTTTTATTGTGCTAAAATATATATAACATAAATACCATTTTAAGCTATTTTTAAGTATG
Organism: Noctilio leporinus; assembly: GCA_004026585.1. NCBI lineage: Eukaryota > Metazoa > Chordata > Mammalia > Chiroptera > Noctilionidae > Noctilio > Noctilio leporinus. The sequence goes on from PVIW01003722.1 coordinate 113,567, forward strand.
CAGTTATTAAGTGACATTTAGTATATCCATATTGTTGGATATACTTAATGTTGTACAATATCACCACCATCTACCTCCAGACCTTTTTCATTATCCCAGACTGAAACTCTGTACCCACTCAACAATAATTCTCCATTCTACCCTTCCCTTTGCCCACAACCAGCCTTCTACATTTTGTCTCTATGAATTTGATTAATCTAGGTACCTCATACAGCAGAATCATACTGTATTTGTCCTTTTGTGACTAGTTTACTCTACCCAGCATAATGCCCTCAGGGTGCATCCATATTGTAGCATATGTCAGAGTTTTCTTCCTTTTTAAGCCTGAATACATTCCACAGTATATCTATATAATACGTCATTTTGCCTACCAATTCATACCTTGATGGACATTTGAGTTGTTCCCATCTTTTGGCTATCATGAATGATGCTGGTATGAACATGAGTTGCCAAACATCTGTTCAAGTCCCTGCTTTCAATTCTTTTTAAGTACATAGCCAGAAGTGGAATTGCTAGATCATATGGTAATTTAATGTTTCATTTTTTGAGGACTGCCCCACCATTTTATATTCTCACTGGCAATGCACAAAGATTCCAATTTCTCCACATCCTTGCCAACATGTATTATATTCTGTTTAGCTTTGTTTTTTGTTTTATAATAATAGTCATCCTAATGGGTGTGAAGTGGTATCTCATTGTGGTTTTGATTTTTATTTTCCAAATAATTAGTGATGTTGAGCACCTTTTCAGTGTTTTATTGGCCACTTGAATATCTTCTTTGGACTACTTGAGTCCTTTGCCCACCTTTAAATCCAGTTATTTGTTTTTTGTTGTTGAGTTGTATGAGTTACTTATTTATTCTGGGTATTAATCCTTTATCAGAGATATGACTGCAAATATTTTTTTCCCATTCAATGGGCTTCCTTTTCACTCTGTTAGTATTGTCCTTTGATGCACGGAAGTTTTTAATTTTTTAAAATCAATTAAGTTATTTTTTCAATTACAGTTTACTTCCAACACTATTTTGTTTTGGTTTCAGGTGTACAGCACAGTAGCCAGGCAATCATATACTTTACAAAGTGTTCCCCTCACTATTTCCAGTACCCACAAAAGCTTTTAAGTTTGATGAAGCCCAATTTATTTATTTTTTTCTTTTGTTACTTATGTTCTTGGTATTATATACAGGAGATCATTGCTGGCCCTGGCTGGCTAGCTCAGTTGGTTAGAGCATAGTCCCAATACACCACAGTTGGGGGTTTGATCTCCAGTCAGGTCACATACAAAAAGCAACCAATGAAACCATAAATATGGGGGGAGGGGGGAGGCAGAGGCAAGAAAGGGGAGCAGCTTAGACAAGAACCTAATATAAAGGAATCATGGACATGGACAACAGGTGGGATTGACTTTGGGGGGAATGGATGGGTGGGGAGGGGGACAGAGGGGAGCAAAAAGGGGATGGATGTAATACAACAACAATAAAATTTTTAAAATAAATAAATAAATTTCAATTGTTTAGACTAAAAAAAAAAAAAAAAGAAAAGAAACCATAAATAGGTGGAACAACAAATCGATGTTTCTCTCTCCCCACCATCCTCTCTCTATCTCTTTTAAATCAGTTTTGAAAAATCATTACCAAATCCAATGTTATGAAGTTTTTTCTTATGTTTTCTTCTTAGAGTTCTATAGTTCAACTCTTAAATTTAGGTCTTTGATACATTTGAGTTAATATTTACATATGGTATATGGTAAGGATCCAGTTTCATTATTTTGCATGTAGATATTGGGTTTTTCCAATACATTTTGTTGAAAAGACTGCCCTTCCCTCATTGAATATGTTTGAAAAATCACTTGAACATGTATGTGACAGAGGCAAGAAAGGGGAGCAGCTTAGACAAGAACCTAGTATAAAGGAACCATGGACATGGACAACAGGTGGGATTGACTTTGGGGGGAATGGGTGGGTGGGGAGGGGGACAGAGGGGAGCAAAAAGGGGATGGATGTAATACAACAACAATAAAATTAAAAAAAAAAAAAAACATGTATGTGAGGGTTTATTTCTAGGCTCCCTATTCTATTTCATTTGTCTACATGTCTGTCTTTATGTCAGTACCACACTGTTTTGATTGCTGTTGCTTTGAAGTAAGTTTTGAAGTCAGGATGCATGAGACCCCCAACTTTGTTATTTTTCAAGATTGTTTTGACTGTCTGGTATCTCTTGAGATTTCATATGCATTTTAGGATAGATTTTCCTAAAAGAAACATTTTTGGGGTTTTGATAGTGACTATATTGACCCTTGTGACTTTAAGGAGGGTCTAGGCCAGCTAGCATGTCCCACAGTGACCAGGAACCAGCAGGACAGTAAGGATAAATAGTTGTATGAGCAGAAGGGGAAGGTGCAGACTTGACACATCAAAGAATAGGGACAAGGTTACCCTTCTTTAGAACACTGCAAGCTTTCAGTCTTCCCAGGTCACCATCAGAGGTAGGGTCCCATGGGCAGAAATTTATCCATCTGTACAATAAACATTAAATTCCTAAGCACTAAAAAGGTTCCTCCAGAATCAAATGCATCCTCCTTTCCTTCATTTAGGCTTTTTAGCTCTTCCATGTCCTTTGTTGGTTTGTTAGGACCTGGTACTGCCCATCCTAGGTCTTAAGAGCATTAGCACTATTTTCTATGTGGCTGAGAGTCTGTCTCACTCCTACCCTTAGACAAGTCACCCTTATAGTCCTCCTAGGAGGAGCATGTTTCCACAAGGCTAGGGGGAATAGGAAGGGTAGTTCCAGGCCCTTGGGAAGAGGATGGCTAGACAGAATTACTTGGTGAAGATCGTAGAGATGGTCTCCTCATCCTGGTGCATTTTTTTTTTTTTTTTAAGATTTATTTGTTTGTTTATTTTTAGAGAGAGGAAAGGAGAGGGAGAAAGAGAGGGAGAGAAACACTGACATGTGAAAGACATCAATTGGTTGCTTCTTGCATGCCTCCTAAATGGGGACCTGGTTGGCAACTCAGGCATGTGCCGTGACTGGGACTTGAACCAGTGACCTTTCAGTTCATAGGCTGGCATGCAATCCACTGAGACACACCAGCCAGGGCTTATCCTGGTACATCTTATCTTATAAGTAGAGCCAGACCTCAGTAGGTGAGGCCCACCTGTCACAGTAATAGCAAAGGCAGCCTTCTTGTGCAATCTAGACTCTTGAGACCTGGATATGACACTTGAGACCTCTGGCTCTGTCTATGGCTCTGGCTCAGAAAAATTCCTGCACTTAGTCCATCACTGAAGTTAGATAAATGGACAAATGAGCAGAGCATGCTGAGCCTCTTATGGGACACAGCCCCCAGTTCTGAGCAGCGACACCCACCCGTCCTCCCTGCCTGGCAATGGAGATACAGAAGAGCTTTTATTGCCCTAACTCGAGGAGTATGTCTGGGGCTTCTGAAAATTCATCCTTCCCAAAGAGCTGGAGACTTCAATCCAGCTCTGAAAGAGGCACCTGTGTTCTCTGGCACAGCATAAATTTCTATCTCAAGGTTCACATATATGTGACTGGGTGATGGAACATAAGGTCATAGAGTCAAAAGGGATCCTTCACCCATCTTGTTTTTAAACTATCCCAAACTTTATCAGGCTGACTTAAGCCATGTTAGATACAGAAGTAAAGTGGCAGGTGGAGGACACTCTCATCCTATTTCAGAGATGAAACAATAAAGGCCTAGAAAATTATCTTAATGCTGGAAAGGATCTCATCTAATTGAGCTTTTTGTTTTACCAGGTGAAATCTATCCATATGTTCCTTCTTTCCTCCCTTTCTTTCTTTCTTCCTTCTTTTCTTCCTTCCTTCCTCTGGACCCATCTCTTGCCAGGGGCTGTGGATACAGCAGTAAGACAGACAGAACCTCTCTCTCATGGAAGGCACAGTCTGGCCCCTCTCCTTCTGGGTAAGGCAGGTGGTAGTAAAGGAACAAATAAAGCCCCTAATGAGGGGAAAGAGGTAATGGAACACTGGTCTATCAGAATATTTAACTAAGGACTCTGACCTAGACCAGTCAGAAAGGTGTCCCCTGAGAAAGCTGAGATCTGAAGGACAAACCAAACAGACAAAGAATAAGGGAAAGAGTATTCCAGGCAGAAGGAACAGTTTGCAAAGGCCTGGGAGCTGGGGGTCAAGGTCAAAGGAAAGGTCACCAAGGAGCTGCAGACCAGACTGAGGCTTTGATCTTCCTACCTATATTCTTCCACCATATCCCACTTCACAATACCCTCAAGTTTCATGGACTTTCACTGTACCTCTAGGTGTCTAGGAGGACTCAAAGACAAAGCACAAAATGCAAAATATCAGAATTGTGCCAACAACATGTAGGTGTATCCAACTTTGTTGAAGCTCCTTCAGGGCCCTATGACTGTAGGAACCTCTGACTTAAGACTAGAGATCAAAGTTGAAAAGAAAACGTTTACTACCTGGCTCTGGCTGGTGGCACAGTGGATGCGGTGCCAGCCTGCAAACCCAAAGGTTGCTGGTTTGATTCCCCAGCCAGGGCACATAACCAGGTTGCAAGCCAGGTCTCCAGCCAGGTCCATTGCTGGAGGCAGGTGAAAGGCAACCATACATTGATGTCTTTCTCCCTCCCTGCCTCTTTCCCTTCCCCCTCTCTCTAAAACTAATGAATAAAATATTTAAAATAAATTTAAAAAAAGAAAAGAAAAGGTTTACTACCAAACAGAGAAACTATTCCTATACAGTCTAGGCTTAGCATTGGGTAAGGGAAAGAGATGGGGTTGGTCATGAACTATTTCTGTTCTGTATTTAGAAAGCAAAGTTTCTGAGTGTTGCTAAGTAACTGGGGACATCAGGCTTATAGGTCAGGTGAGTGCTCGGTTTGCCGGAGGTGATCAGCCCTGTACCTGGGGTGTCTACTTTAGGATTAAGGTATCAGGCTATAGACATGCTTGCATCAAGATTTGGGTGTCCTTGCCCTGCCCAGACAGCTCAGTTGGAGCATCACCCTGTACACGAAAAGGCTGCAACTGCAGGTTTGATTCCCAGTCAGAGCACATACCTAGGTTGCAGGCTTGATCCTGGGTTGCAGTGTGTACGGGATGTTTCTTTCTCTATCTCTCCCTTCCTCTCTCTTTAAAATCAATGAATATATCCTTGGGTGAGGATTGGAAAAAAATGGTTTGCATGTCCAATCAGGTTTGCACTGATGTCAGCAGGCTAGATGACCAGATTGGGGCTTATTACTTGTCCTTGGCCTTCAGTTCTTTACTTATGAAATAATGTGGAGTCCCACAGCTCCCCTTGCTCTAAGTCCAAACCAGTTAACAGTTGTTTGCTAAATGTAACCATTGACCTGGAACATGTATCCTCAGCTCTCAAAGCAGAGTCCCCTTCCTGTCCCTCTTCCCAACATGCTGTATTAAATACTGCCTCTTCTCATATTCCATTGTGTCAGCTCTAGTCCAGGCCACCATTATTGTTCACCAAAGTCATTCCCTTCATCTCCAGTCCATAGTCTATGTAGCAACCACAGTCATCTGTCCCAAACCCTTCCTTGGCCATCAGAACAAGGCCCTGGGGTTTGCACACCCAGTCAACCTCTCCAATTGCACCCCTGTACATCCCCTCACACACTAAACTCAGCGACAGTGAATTTCAGTTTCTCCACATTATGTTTCCTCTCATTTTCAGGTCTTTGCCCATAGTGTTCCCTCTGCAAGGAATGCTGTTCTCACCTTCACCTGCTACCTCTTGTTTATTTTTCAAGTATCAGTTTAGATGTCAACACCTTGGAGCCTTCTCTGACATCCCTAAGTTGGGGTGTGTTCCCAACTAGTGCACCCCAGTCCTTTCCTCCTACATAAATATTTACTTAAATTGGAATGTGGGTGAGAGATGTGGTTCTTTGGGTTATTTGGGGAAGACATTTGCCCCCTGTCCCTCAAACCACCTAGAAACACAGGCTGGAGTCCCTAGAAAAGGAAATGCCAGCACACCCTTGGCTCTTTCCCCTTGGAAGGGCAGCACAGATCCTATTCTAAGGAAGATGGGGCCCTTTCAGTCCTTAGGATGGGTTTGTGCTTCTCTTGGATCATGTTATAAAGAGAATCACACAGTGGGTAAAGGGGCTCCAGGCTGCTCAGCCGGAACACTGGGCTAGGCTAAGGCCCAGGCTGGAGAAAGAAAGGCCAGGTCTCAAAACTCATCTCTGTCCATCCAAGTGAGTGCCGCTAGACTTCTAGTTCAGCTCAGCCTGGGCTTGTGGAAGGGGTTCTGACAGAGCAAGACTGACTCATTGCTATTCGAACTTGAGTTTCTGGCTCTTGGGTGGATGAAATGACTATTCTCTTACAAATTGGAAATGTCTCCCTGGAATTCTGTTCTTTGAAAGAAATCAAGGGTCCCACAGACTGATCTTGAGAATTTTCTTTTAAAGTCAACCTAAGTCACCACTCTCTGAAAACTCCTACCAACTCTGCTTTTCCCAACTCCCACCCTGCTACCAGCATGTCACATGGTTATGGTCCCCCTCATGCTGGGTAAAATGTGTGCCCATGTGCATGTCTGACTGTGAACTAGGGTGAGTTCTAGGGAAAGGAGAGTTCGGATGACATACACTCATTTTACTCTGAGTGCCCTTGTAATGTGGGCATTTTTTAAATAAGCATGTGAGACTCCTGTAATTCAAGATGCAAATCTAGTAAAAAGTTCCATCTCCTAAGCCATAGGTTCACAGAGCAGAGGGTAACAAGACTAAATGGATGAAAGAGTCCTAGGGAATAAGCCTGGTCAGAAGGACAGTGTCTGCAGCAGCAACACATGGAAGTTTACACTGGGTGACGGCAAGATCCAGGGCCCAAGGTTGGGAGAGCTTTGAGGACAGAGGTATAAAAAGGCAGGAGGAGTGTAAGAAGACTGGGGAGAGGTGAGTTATTATTGTAGTGGGTAGAGCCTTGAATGCCAGACAAAGGAGTTAATAATGAAGGTAATTGATTACAGAGCTACAGGGATGTGACCAGAGCTGGGAGCTGGCAAAGATGAAAGAGAGGCCAGAGCTGTCAGGAGGCTATTTGCACATCCTAGTGAGAAGAGCAATGATCTGGGGAGAGGAGTTCCTGGGTGAACCAGCTGGGCTGACCAGGACATTGATTCTGAGGGAAGGGCCTGTCCTCCATCTGCACCCATACTCTCCCATAGCCTTGCTATGGCACTGACAGCTCTGTGCAAGAGTCTCCTGGTCTAGCTCAAGAGAGGTGACATCTCAAAGTGGTTCTGGGTCAGTCCCACTTGCCCAATTTGACCCAGAGAGGAGGTGGTGCCCCCTGGGCCTACTGGGACCTTTGGTTCTTTCTTCTTTCATAGAACAACTCCAGAGCTACTCAGTGGTTTTGGATCACCTGGTGATTCACTTGCATATCACATTTTCCTGGGTCCTGGAGGAAAAGCAAGCATGTGCACCATAAAAGAAAGTGTTGAGGGTCTGTCAATATGAGTCACAGTGCTGGCTGCAAATGGCAGAATGCAACCTGGGAGGACTAGATCTGACAACAGGGAAGGGAGGCCAGAGTGCCCCCCAGTGCACCTTCCAGCCCTGCCCTCTGCTCTGTCAGAAATTTCGAGGGGCAGTCATACCTAAAGGACTGATATGGAGAAGGACTGGGCCTTGGGCAGGTTCTCCAAAACCAGAAAACACTTCTCCCCTTCCTAATGATGGCACTTCCACTGTCATGACCAAATACCAAGGGTCAAAGATAAAAGGAAACCCAACAAAACCTGCCGCAAGAGAGCATCTTTTTGCCTCTCTGACTCCTCTGAGTTGCTTAGTGGAAAGAGATCAAGGCAACACTCCACCCTGAACAGACCCAGAAACTTCAGAAATAAGGCAACCACCAGGCAAACAAAACCCCTGCCTCCACCCCAGGAGGCCTCACAGCTCAGAAGTCTGGGGCCCGCTCTTCCCTCAGCCTGAATGCCCTTCCTCACCTGGCCCCGCCACTGGCTGGGGAACTCCCGCTCCTTGCAGGTTTCACCTCTTCTGCGCAGCTTTCCTTTGCCACTCCACTTTCACACTCCTCTCCTCCAGTATTTCTGTTCCTTGTACTTAACCCATCACTGCACCCTTAGCTCTTTCGCTTTAACTCTTTCTCTGGGGTGATGTCATCGAGCCTTCCTCTGTTCTGTGTCCCCAGGGGGTAGCCTAGTGTCTGTCCCAATGAGCAGTGCTCACTAAGCTTTGGTGCAGCAGAGCCACAAAGCAGAGTCCAGATTTCCTAAGCCAACTTCAGGCTACTTAGGGATGCTTTGTCCCTCCTTCCACTCTACCAGCCCACCTTTAGCCCTCAGGGACACCCCTTCCCCCCAGCCCAAGGTTGAAGACCAATCTCAGTGAAATGTGCAGGTGTCTCTTTTGAAAAGGCCCTCAGAGTCTGTGGAGGTCCCCTAATTTCTGGATAAACTTGGGACTGAGGCAGAGGCGGAGCAGGGAAGGCTGGGAGCTTTGTTGAGCCCCGCACTGATGCGGAAATGGACCTCATGCAGCAGCAATGTTGTAGCGATAGGCAACCCCATGCAATAATGACCATGGGCTGTGTCCCGAGTGAGTATGTTACCTACCCAGGGTGTCCTGGCCACACCATCTGGACATGGCCAGGTAGGGATTCAGGCTCCAGGACATCATCCATCTTGTGCTGTGCTGAGGGTGTGTGAGACCAGCCAGGCAGAAAGGAGACTCCCAGCCACCCTCCATGAAGCAAGGACCTCGAATTCCTCAGTCCACTCTCTTCCACTCTTATGATTGAGGATCCACACCCAAGCAGGCTGTTGCAACAGAGAGAAAGTCAGCCCTGCCACAAGGCCTTGGCAGTACCTGTGGTCCCCTTGGCTGCCCTAGCCACAGGCTGCTTGCTTCACACCTGGCATTCCTCCAGGACAGTGCCCCCTCTCACTGGCCACTTGGCCAAGCCAGAGTCTTGCCCTCTTGCTACCAGGGCAGCTTTTCTTTGGACTTCTCAGGCCTTAGAATTATTCTCTGGCTAATGGCTCATCTGCTCAGCCAGGCGCCAATGCCCAGCAACACCCTCCCTCTCTCTCCTCCCCAGTTTGAGTCAGCACCCAGCTGGCTGCTCAAGCCCTGGCTCTGGGCTCTGAGAGGTTTCTGGCAAATCTGCAGCTCAGCTCTAAACACTTCCGCATTTGGTCTCCTTGGTTCATTGATCAGGAATCATATGATCTTTTAAAAACACAGCTGGTCGAGTTGCCCATCTGTGCTTTTGCATTTGAATCAGTAAATCGGACTACCTAGAATTTATTTAAACCTGCAGATGTGGGTACAGAGTGAAGCTGCTCTATTGATGCCTCCTGTGACGATCTTCTCATTTTCTGGATCATCTTAATTCTTGAGACCAATCTTGGTTGGGCTTCTAGGACTAGGTCTGTTGTTAAAACTTATTTGTCTCCTGAGCTTTTCTAAGGGCTATTTTCTCTTTACGTTGAGATTCACTAATTACCAGGTAAAGCACTAATCTGCACTCCTCCCTAGCCCCTTACACACACACACACACACACACACACACACACACACACACACATTATTTCCCAGACAATCAGATAATATTGGTCATAAGTCCTTAGCCAAGTCAGTAACCCAAGGTAGTGATGTTTTCTATTCTCCCTTCCCTAACCCCCTCCCTTGAAATCTACACAGGAATACTGTTCATGTGGCAAAGACTACCAACCACCTCCAGGATCTGGTCTAGCTGAGTGCATCACCATCCAGAAGAAATACTGAATTTCCCAGCCTTCTTTCCAGCTATGTGACTAAGTTCTGATCAAGGAGATATAAATGAGATAATGTATTCAACTTCTGGAAAGTATCTTTAAAGGGAAAAGTCATGCCCTTCCTCCTCTCTTCCTTCCTCTTGCTAGCTAGGAGGCACCTTCTGTGATGCGGTAGCTGGAGTTAGGGCAGCCATTTTTGAACATGAGGATGAAGCCATGCTTTGAGGATGGCAGATAGGGTAGCCTAACCCACCTTCCTAGAGAGCCTCCAATGATTTCAGCTTCTGGTATTCATGTCCTTGTTTAGTTCCCTCCCATATTAAATAGGGCTGATCCATGAAAGCAATAGGATATTGCAGAAAGGACTTTTGAGTCTACGTCATAAAAGATAGTATAGCTTCTGCCTTACTCAGTCTTGGATCACCGGCTCGAGGCTGGTGGACACCAGCTGCCATGCTGCAAGGCGCTCAGACCTTGCAGATGATTATAGGTGTGGAACCGTGGCTTCCTGCCGACAGCCAGATCTGACTTGCCAGAACTATTGCAGTCGCAGTCAAGCTTTCAGATGATGACCCCAGCTCTGTCTGATACCCAGACTGCAACCTCATGAGAGAGTGCGAGCTGGAACCACCCAAATTCCTGACACAGAAAGTGCGAGATAATAAATGTTTACTGTTGTTTTAAGCCACTGAGTCTTGAAATAATTTTCTACATGATAATAGAGAAGAACAAAACTAGAAGGGGCCTTGGCCCTCTGAAATTATGCAGGGCTATAACAACCCTTGACACCCACCTCATCATTTTTATTTTTCACAAAAGAGAAATAAACTTCTCTTATTTTCACAACTGTTGAGTTTTCTAACACTTCTACTCCCATACCTGTTTTAGCACCATTCATTCAGAAATTCTTGTAAGACTCACTAGCTGAAAGTGCATTTGGCATGCTGCCAATGGCGTGTTCAGGCCTAAATGTTCCTAAGGTGATGGGCAGTTAATGTCTAAAAATGTCTATAAAAGGAATTTTATCATGAGAACCACAGGCCACGGATCAGGAGACCCTGGCTCCACCCTCTCCTGAGGGACTCTCATTTAACACTTTGGTGACTACCCAGCGCAGAGACCCAGTCTTCATATGAGATGTCACGAGGCTCAAACATTGGTAAATCACTGCTTTGGAGAGTGCCACACTGCTCTATCAGCTGAAGATGGCGTTCTTGCTGTGGGTCTGGCTGATTCGGAATGGAGTTGGCCTATGTCAGCGTTTATAGGTGTCCCTTTCATGGGCCAACTTTGCGGTCGGTGTGCATCCCATGTGGACTATTGAGCACATCCTTACCAGTGGTGAGATGCCCTACTCAGTTCTATCCAGCCACGGCAGCTGATAGAACTGGGAGATGGCAGTCCTGTTAGTTTGTTCTTTATACTAAAGCACTCCTTCCTGGTTGCCGGACAATAGCTCGCCCTCTGAGACTTCCTCTCCACCCACATCCTGCTTCATCAGAAACGATGACATCTGGGTGGACTAAGCAGCTTAGTTCCTGACCCCAGCATCACAATTCCTGGACGTGCTTAATGTCCCTCACCATCTCTCCCACTTGGTTCTTACCACGTCATGGAATAGCTTTTCTAAATTCTACTATAGGCCTTGACCTTCTGCTTTCTAGATTTTTCTAGTCCTCTCTCCACTGTTATCTTGAACTTTAGGAAAGGTCTGTCCTAGAGGCCTCAATGGTTTCTCCAGCCTGGCACATCTGAATCATTTGAACAACCATCAATTTTCTTAAACTCTATATTAGTTAGGGTAATGCTAGATGCCGTAGCAAATTACAGAATAAGTATTGGCTCAAATAACAGAGTTAATTTCTTGCTCACAAAAAACCCAAATGGCCATTGCTGATCAGCAGTATGCCTCCTCTTAGTGATGATTCAGTGACCAGGATCCTTCCACCTTATAGTTCTACTATCTCTACCATATGGTTTCCAAAGGGGCATCAAACTGGAAGAAGGGGAGAGGAAGGGTGCAGAAGGCACATCTGTGTCTCAGCTATCTCGGGCTGGAAATGACACACATCATCCCTTATCGACATTCCACTGGCAAAAATGAGTTACTTGCATCCTCTCAGATGTCACAGGTACGAGATGAGGGGGCGTACTAGGAAATGTAGTCTCTGTTGGGAAGCTTGTTCTTAGCCTCAACCCCATTCTATGGAAGGCTGGGGACTCTTTCTTGTTTGAGTAGTTAGCTGATTCTGCTATACCTTCCTAGCAAGACCACAGCCCAGGCACTATAGGCCAATCTGGCTTCCTGGCCTCTATGTTATGGAGAAAAGCCAAGATGGGCAGATTTGTGTCGATGCAGATTTATGACCTCCAGAGCCAACAGGGCCCTATGTTGCTAGACCTGGGTGACATCCTCTCCTATTTCCCATATCAAGGGTTCCAAACATCCCCTCTTGCCCTTAGTCCCTCCCTCACCCTCATTCTCAGCAAGTGAGAATTTTAGGGCCAAAGGCATGGTGCCCATCTTCACCTGCTCTCTCCTCCCCCACATACTCATATAAACTTGCACATGCCCACATTCACTCTAGCTTCCTCCCTCCTGTTTCACAGACCCACAGCTCCCTAGGTTTCAGATCTATGTATCCACCTGCCTGCTGGATGCTTCCACCTGGATGCCAATAGGACTTCCATACTGTCCATGTGTAACAGAATTCATCATCGCCCAGCCCAGCCCCTTCCCTCAAACCTGCTTCTGTTTGTTTTCTTTATCCTATGATGGCAACACCCTAACCCATGGTCATCCACGATGGCACCCTGAGGGTCACCATTGTCTCATTTCTCAGGTTAAATCTTGGCCCAAACATTTCTTTTTCTTTTTGTTTTCAAATGAGTACAGAGGTCTTTTGTTGTTTTGTTTTATTTTTACACCTATCATGCCATGAATTCATAGGGGTGGATTCCAGCAGCTCCTTTCCACACAAAAGTGTGCTCCTTTGGGTGGAGCAGATTGGCACTGCAGGTGGACTCAGGTACCTTTCTCTTTGGCTTCCTTCTTTCTTTGATTCTTTTCTTTTGTTTTTAAGATTTCATTTATTATTTTTAGAGGGAAGGGGAAGGAGAGAGGCAGAGAAGGAGAGAGACATCAATGTATGGTTTCCTTTCACCTGTCTCCAGCTATGGACCTGGCTGGAGACCCGGCTTGCAACTTGGTTGTGTCCTGGCTGGGAATTGAACCAGTGGCTTTGGGTTTGCAGGCCGGCGTCTATCCACTGTGCCACCAGCTAGGGCATCTGATCATTTTCCTTCACATGTTTCAGGAAGCCACACTCTTAGAGTGCTTAATATGTTCAATATGTACAATAAGTCTCTTGGCAAGAATCTTGCCTTTGTTTGTTTACAACAATGCCCACCACATGCTGGATGACATTGTAGATTCCTCTAGTTTTACCATGGTAATACCTGGGGGGCATTCCTTTTTGAACAGTGCCCATTCCTTAATGTCTATATCACCTTTCTTACAGATTTGCATGCATGTGGCCAAAAGAACAACATGTTTTCCAAAAGGCCTAGAGAACATACAGTAGGTGCCTCTCCTCTTCCCCTTTATGTTAGTCATTTTGGTGAATTACTGGAAGATGGTATTCTGGCTGAAAAGCCAAAACATTTCTTGAGTCAATTTTCTCCACCCTTTGCTCAGCTCAAATCACTTTGTGCTCGGATGCCTGGAACCACCTCCTAAGGGGTCTTTGTACCTCTAGTCTGTTCCCCCGTAACCTGTGCTCCACAGGGAGCCAGAGTGACTGTTTTATTGTACAAATCTGACTAAAGCACTCACTTTCTTAAGTGAAGTATGGACTTCCTTCTGAGGCCACCAAGATCCCATGAGACTGGCCCCACTGCCTCCTTCAGCCAGCTCCTTACCTCCCCTGATGCCCAGCAGTACCAGACATCCCTCTGTACATGACCTGTGGATCCTTGATGTCGCACTGGGATCACAGGTGGGTGCTCCTCCTTGGTGCTGGCAGAATATCTTGTGTTCCTCTATCTGCACTCATCACACTCCTCAGTAAAGCTCTTTTCGTATGTCTGCCTCCCAACACCAGAAGGCAGAAGCTAGCTCTCTTTATCTCAGTATCTTGGTGCCTGGGACAGTGCTCAGCATATAGCAGGTGCTCAATACATGCTCAGTGAGTGAAGGAAGAAGGTGAGAAGGTACCCTTTGAAGATACGAAAAATCTTGATGTAGGTAAGACTTGCCTTACTCTGAATGAATATTTCCTTCTCAAGAGAGTCTAACTATATATATGTATATTTGTCTGTGAAATCTGAGCCTTTGCCAGAGAGCCTCCCCATCAATTAATCATGACTAGCCATTTGTACAAAACCTCTTCTCCCAAAGCACTTTGCGCAGAGGGGCCAAGCTTTCCTGCACTGCCAGAGCTGTGGGCTCAGTTCTCATCACGTGACTGGCCTTGGCAGTAGACTCCCTCCTGTGCCTCTCACTGGATCCCCAGAGCAGCTCTAGGAGGCATGACAAAAAGGAGCGTTGTCCCCCACTTTTAGGATGAGAAAATCTGTTGATAGGAGATGAGCTGATTATCAAAGGGCACAGGGAGAGTCAGGGATTTGTTCATTTCCACTGCATCATAGACCACTCTGCCCCAGCCCTCTGGGGCTGACATCAAGCCTCACAGTGCCAGCACAGACCCTGGGACCTGTAGCAAACTGCCTCAGACCAGGAGAGCTGAGATGGTACCCCAAGCCCTTAGGCCATAGCACTATACATTTTGCATGTTAGCTATTCTCTTAGGTGGGGAAGTACTGGAACAGATTCCCACAAACTGACTCAAGCATAAAGGAGGATTCTCACGGAATCCAAATTCATGAAGCCACTCCAGAAACGAGAAGCTCACTGGGCATCCATTTTGTCTTTCTTGCTGGGCCACATATCTTTTCTCTCTGTATTTCTAATCTGTTCCTTTCCATAAAACCCTGACTATCCTTTGCAAGGCCCAGCAATGTGGCCAGCCCAGAAGCAGCCTGATTCACAATTCCAGGGCCCAGCGCCATAGAAGCAGAGTGTCAGAGCCTTGGGAGCACCTGGCTGTTCACTCTAGGTGATGGTTGGTTCTCCCAGGTTAGGCTTTCAGCCCCAGCCCATCACTTGGAACTTGGGTGGAAGGATTGGGTTAGCTGTTACAAACAGAGCAGCAGGGACAGGAAAATCCTAGGAGGACTATAGGTAGGGATCTAATTACAAATATATAGAAAATCTGTGAAAGATGTTGAAATTTTGTATGTCCTGAATAAGTTACCCACCAGGGTTATCTCTGCCTTTCATTGTCTTTCATTGACTAAACATTTCTCAACTCTTAAAGATGGAAGATAGCCCTGGCTGGTATGACTCAGTGGATTGGTGCCGGCCTGCAAACCCAAGGGTCGCTGGTTCCATTCCTAGTCAGGGCACATAATCAGGTTGAAAGCCAGGTTTGAAAGCCAGGTCCTTAGCTGGAGGCAGGTGATAGGCAACCATACATTGATGCTTCTCACCCTTTCTTCCTCCCTCCCTGTCCTTCTCTCTGAAAATAATAAATAAAATCTTTTAAAAAAGGCGGGGGGAGAGGCAAGGCAGGGGAGCAGTTTAGATAAGAACCTAGTATAAAGGAACCATGGACATGGACAACAGGTGGGATTGAATTTGGGGGGAATGGGTGGGTGGGGAGGGGAGCAAAAAGGGGATGGATGTAATACAACAACAATAAAATTAAAGAAAAAAAAAAGGATGAAAGGTAAGTTCTAAAAAACTTGATAGTAAGGAAAACAACTCCTGTTCACAGAAATGCAAATTGTGGAATGCAACAGACTATTAATGCCTTGTGGAAATGAACTAGTTTTGTACCCATTTCAGCATTCTTTATCTGACCATCATGTATCATACTTTGAGATCTGCTTTCAATTGGTTGTAATATATTTAGTAGTTCTCTCATTAATTAATGAGTTAAATCTTTAACATATGTTAAATTTATATTTTGGGAGAGGTGTGATCACATCCTCTTTTAAAATTTATCATTAAATATACACATTTTAGAAACATTAGTGATGCACAGAAAAAAAAATTTTTTAAGGGTACACAAGAAACTGTTCGTGGTTACTTGCGGGGGAAAAATAGAAAAAAGGAGGCACTTTTCATTTTATATCTTCTTGTACGTTATAAGAATTTCAGCGGTAGTTGTTCAGGCAAAGGTTTAAAGGTCATTTGCTTTCTTTTTTATATTGGTCCATATTTTAAAAACAACTTTTATTTTTGAGCTGTATGTATGGTTGCTTGAACTTTCCTGACCATGTTTATATTTCACAGTAACATTTTTAAAAACTGGATATACTTTGTTAACTTCTGTCAATTCTAAGGGAAGAAGCAAATCAAATAGGTAAAACTACATTGTTCCAAGCCAGCATGGGCAGCCAGGACATGGTTCTAACATGCCACCTGCTCTCAGGGAATAGCATAAGGTTCAGGCCCCACCCACAGGCCAAATGGTTCCAGACACCCACAGCACCCACAGGCCTTCCTCATTGCTCGACACCTGCTGCCTCTCCACCCTCCAGCTCCTGGCAGCCCAATCAGGGAAAACTGACAGAAGATCCCGCCAGAGTGGGAACATCCCTTCCTCCTGGCTCTCCTCCCCTGACAACCTGAGAGGTGCCCTGCCCTTCCTGGCTTGCAGCCAAACCACTGTGGGCCAACAATGCACTTCTGAGAAGGGTACACAAAATTTTCATCAACTGGATCCTACCTCCTTCCTGACTTAAAAAAAAAAATTTTTTTTTATTCACTTATTTTTAGAGAGAGGGTGAGGGAGGGAAGAAGAAAGGGAAAGAAACATTGATTGGTTTCTTCTCATATGCATCTCAACCAGGTATTGAACTCACAACCCAAGCATGTGCCCTGACCAGGGATTGAACCAGCAACCTTTCCCTTTGAAGGACAATGTTCAACCCACTGAGCCATACTGTTCAGGGCAAAACCAGTATGTGTTTAAGTACATGAGGATAGAACCCTTTTTCTATGAAATTTTCCATCTACCTTGGATATTTGTCTCTGCTTTTTCCTTAACATGTACATGTGGTGGTGGAAGCAACACCTCCACCTCTCAGCCTCAGGCACCTCCCCTGACCTTTAGCACAAGTGCATGCAGTTCCTTGCACTTGACAAAGGCAGACACTTTGCTAATGAACTCTGACCTAGAAGGACTGAGAAAGAAGGAAAGCATGACCCTGGTGTCCCCTCTGGCTTGCTGCACACTCTCATCTAGCCTGACAAGGGCCAGCCCTTCCCACTAAGCACAGATCCACAGCCAACCCTGAATCCTAGGGCTGGGGCTTCAGGACACCTTCTCAAGTAGCACACGACTTCTTGGAGACTGCTGTAGGGAAGGAGGGCCTTACCCTTAGTGCCACTTCTTGGGGCTATTTGAACTCAGACCCCTTATCACTCTCTCCCCTTAAGTGCTTCAGCAGCTCCCCATTGCCTCCAGAATGAAGACCAAGCTCCACGGTATGGGCTTAATTCCCTTGCTTCCCAATCTGACCCCAGCTATATCTCAGGTGCCTTCTCCCTATGCCATGTACCCTACTGTCTAACCACTCATTCATCCTATGTGTGCAGGAATCCAGCTTGCACCTAAGTTTAAAGGCTCTTCTCCAAGCCCTCATAGCTGCCTAAATGCCTCATTTGAGCAGCAGCCTCTCTTGTATTAATTGGTATCATCAAAATTGCATTACTATCTATGCAAATGCAGGCGTGCCAGTGCCTGTTCTAATGTAGGGCCTTAGCCTGGCGCTCACACCATTCCAGCAGCTGCACCTGGGTGAGTATTACACAGACCACTTTCCAGAATGGCTTTCTCCACAGGAGCAGCTGCAGACTCCTCCCACCTCCCGAAAGCTCACTATCATGGAGCAGAGGCACTTGCATTAGGACACTTCATAGCCTCTTGCTGCCAAAGTGACAGCTACAATTACGTTTTGGCTGACAGCTGGAGATGAGAGCATATACAAACAGCCAAGACCTCATGAGCTTGTCCATGAATCAGCAATTTGTGCTATGTGTCCAGCTGGTAGGAGGGGTGGGCCACCCTGCCAGTCACCCAGCCCTCTCTTGGTGGGTAGTGTGCTAGCTACACACCTCAAGTTAGCAGTAGGGACCCTTGGGGAAAATCCACCACTGGATGGTGAGAGTTAATGCCCTCAAGGGCCATCCCAGGTCCAGAAGAACACAAGAGTAAGGTTGTTAAGCCCAGGCAAGGCCCAACCCCAAGGGACAGGCACTTGATTTCTAGGCAAGGGTAGGGAGCTCTCCAGGGTAGTCCATTATGCTGGACAGCCTGATGAGGGGTGTGCTTGTGACAGGGAGAGGAGCTCTGTCAAGGCTCCAGGGCACCACCTCCATGAGAAGCCTCAGGGCTGCAGGCTGGGAGCAAAGGAGCACTATCAGTGTAGGGACCAGGACATGGGAGCAAAAAGGCAGCAGGAGAGGCAGCAGCCCCCATTCACTGAGCCCTTTCCATATGGTAGGCACTGTGCTGACCACCTGACATATGCTCTTTCTTTTCATCTTCACCACACCTAGTAAGGGAGAATCTGTTATTATTCCCACTTACTGGTGAGGAAACTGAGTCTTAGGGAGGAATCTGATGGAGGTGATGCAACTGGACAGTATGGAGAAAGAATCTGAGCCCAGATAACCTGGCTCCATAGCTCAGTTGGTTTATGCCACATGAACCTGGTTTGGCCCTTTGAATCCAATCTTGGAAGCTAAGAGACCCCCAGAGCATTCCAGCATAATGGACTACCCTGGAGAGCTCCCTACCCTTGCCCCCAGAGCATTCCTATAGGATGGGCGGAGTTGGGGTTGGGGCCCCAAGCAGAGTTTAACCTGGAAGCCAAGATGTTACCCCAAAAAAACCCACCACCACCATTCAGGTGACCGGTGCTGGGCCATGGAATTGAGGGTGGGGGCAGGGAATATGAAAGGTACCAGGCTTTCTTCACTGTCACTTTTGCATGTTCAGCAGAACTAATGTCCTCAGGAAGCTGTTTTGTGGCCAGTGCAGCCCAGGAAGACAGGGTAGGAACAGGAACTATCCTTGCTCTCTGACCCACAGGCCTTCTGAGGCCTAGCACCCAAAGGAGGCCTTCTGAGCTCAGGGCTTGCCTCTTACTCATCCCTGACCTGGGCTCCAGCTGAGAGCTCTGGGGGGAGGGGGGCGGGCTCAGCCTCTCGGGGTTCTCTGACAAGTGCGGCTGCCCTTCAGAGGCCCAGTGTCAGAGCAGAGCCTGCTATCCTCACATCTGATCCAAATGCATGTAGAAAAGGAGGCAGCAGGCTAGCAACTCTGCAACATGCTTCCAAAGTGGGTGTCTGAAAGGCCAATGGGGCTGGGGTGTGGGTGCATTTGTATTCCAAGTGCCGCTGCCCATGAATCACCAATTTCATTTTGTGCTCTCAGCTCTGTGGAGGCATCATTTCCACCCAGCCTCACATGGAGCTGGCGGCCAGAGCCTCTTAGTGGGGCTATAAATAGCAGATCATCAACTCACCTCCTCTGAGCTCATCACAAGCTCTTCAGTTTACTGTGTGTCTTCCTGCTGCTGGCACGTCACTCACTCAGATTTCCCAGGTGAGGCCTGGCTGAGACCCAGTGCATGCTCTGGCTGGCTGCAGAGTTTGGGTTCCCAGAGCTGTATAGGGTGACAGTGAGGGCAATGGCAGACTTTTGAAGAACTCAACATTTAAGACGTCATAATTATAATCTCAGGTCTCTGAGCTCCTTTCCAATTAAATGCGGCGGCAAGGGACTGTCATTTCTCTAAAAGGCCTAGAAATAAAAGGCAAAGGACTCACCAAACACACACCCAGAGAAAGCCACCCGGAGTGGATAGCAACAACAAATGAAAGGTTTCATACCTTCCTGTGGACTTGTCTCCCAACACTGAATGAAATACTTTCTGGCTCTCTGGCGTTAGAAGTGAGATACACTGAATGAAATACTTTATGGCTCACTGGCTTCAGAAATGAGATCGCATATTTTAGTATTACTCATAGCTACCACTTACGGAGTGCTCCCTGCGTGCCAGGCTCTGTGCCCAGCCTCTGCATGCTGCTTCTCATTGAGTCGTCACAACAGCCACGTGGAGCTAATGTTAGCATCATCAGCTTTCTATAGGTGAGGAGGCTGTGCTCCCAGCATCACACAAACAGGGGTACAAGATCCCAGAGCCCAGTCTCTGAGCTCCTGCAGAACAAGGCTATATGTCTATGTGGATCCACATGTGTCCCTGTATGTATGCGACCAAAGGTATCTGAACTGTAGTATCCAGTTCCACACACTCCATGACTGTATGTAGGAGCCAGATGCTCACAGGTTCATCCACCCCAAGTCCCAAGCCCGTCTGGCATCATGAATGTTCCCTGTCACCATTTTCTGTCAAATCTAATCTAATTCTCCTGCAGGGAGGCAAACATTTGTTTCTTTTTTTCCTGCAACTCCTTACCCTACCCCTGCAGCCACCTTTCCCTGTGACAGCTTCCTGGGCCAGCTCAGTGATCATTCTCCCTCCTTCCTCCAGGGCCTGAAACAGGCAGATGTCAGGAGAGACTCCACCACCTCCCCTGGCAGCCTCTCTCCAATCTGTTTCTCCCTCTACCTCCCAGAGTCACAGCCCCGTGCTTGAGCTCTGGTCCCCTTTATTGGCTTGTCACAGTAGCCTTCCAGCTCAGTGCTGCACCTGGGGAATGTTTTAAGAACACAGATTCTTGATCCCTTTCATAGACCACCTGAGACAGAATTTCGCAAAGTAGAGCCCAGGGTCTGAATTTTTTTTTTTTTTTAATTGTATTGTATTGTTGTTGTATTCTACCCATCCCCTTTTTGCTCCCCTCTGTCCTCTTCCCCACCCACCCATTCCCCCACAAAGTCAAGGGTCTGAATTTTTAAAAAGCTCTTCCAGTGTTCTTGGTAACCATGGATAAGAACCACTTTGTCTAACTGGACTCCTAGAGTCCAACTTCTCGGCTTCTCTCTGCTCTAAACTCTCCCATTATCCACAGCTATCAGCTTAACTTTCTTTCTTTTTTTTTTTTTTTTAAGATTTTATTTATTATTTTTAGAGAGAGGGGAAGGGAGAAAGGCAGAGAGGGAGAGAGAGATCAATGTATGGTTGCCTTTCACCTGCCTCCAGCTATGGACCTGGCTGGAGACCTGGCCTGCAACCTGGTTATGTGCCCTGGCTGGGAATCAAACCAGCAACCTTCGGGTTCACAGGCCTGCGCCTTATCCACTGTGCCACCAGTCAGGGTTAGCTTAACTTTCTTAAAGCACTACTGACCACATGTCACTCTCCTGCTCAAGATCCCTGGGTAGCTTCCCACTACCTTCAGGAAAGTACACAATCCTTAGTGTGGCATTCAGGCCCTCTTCGTCTGGGTCTACTGCTAACCCTTTGCCCCACCCCTCAGAGCCACTTTGCCCTACAATAGCCTCCTGGCTCTGCTCTCGCCTTAGCCTTTCTGGACATTAGATATCAGCTGGGCACGGTGGTGCACAGAAAGAGCAGTGATCCTCCCCTAAGACTTTGAGCCTTTCAATCACAGGAATGAGGAATTACTGTTAAAATGCTCCCTCTTAATGCAAGAGCCACATGTGCAGCTTGAAATGAAGAGGGTTTTGTGTGGCCTGCAGATGAAAGGAGATCCACCTGCAGATACAACACAGTAGCAGTATGTGTAAACACAGGAGAGCAGGAGAGGTGGGGCTCATGATTAATTCAAAGGAGATGTTATTTCGGCATTCTCCTTGCTTTTATTCAAGCCCAGAAGACAGAGCAGGTTTGGTAAGCACTGGAGCCAGGGCCACATCTCAAAGTGCCTCTCATGCTCCTCTTTCCCCCATTCTGAGACAAAAGCAGAGAAACACATTTGGATTCTGTTCAAAAGGTCAAGAGTGTTTTACTAATATGATTAAACAATGTGTGCATTTGGACTTTGCTCTATTTCCCATAAAGAAACACCTACTTCATAATAAAATAAAAAGTGACTCTGTTGACTGACAGCATGAGAATGGGAACTAGAAATTATTCTCCAATGCTTGAGTGAAAATAGACTCTAAAGAACTTCTGGTTAAATGTGGCAGAAGAGCCTCTCATGAATCTGTCTGATCTCTCCCCAAACCCTACCGAACAATGACAAAGGAGAAAAAAGAGCTGCAAACCTACAAGGTCTATGAGAATACGAGACAGCAACAGACGAAGGATGTCAGCTCATTTGGGAAAGGTGGGAAGCGGGGGAAGACGCAGTAAGTCACATGGCAGCATGGGGAGGCTGAAGCCTGAAGCCTGCAGAAAGGTTCCTGGTGAGAAGGTAAGAAGCAGGCCAAGGTGCAGGGAGAAGGAGGGCAGAGCTGCCAATGGGAGGACTGGTGCAGCCCATGTGACAGCACAGTCTCCGCAGGCAGTGGAGTCGCTACACCTTGCCCACTTCTACAGAAGACCTAAGATGCTCTCTGGAGGATTTGGATTAGCACATGGGACAGTGCAGAGGCTGGGTATGAAGCACAGAACTGCACACATGGAAATCTAGATACTAAGAGGTCAAGTCCCAGCCCCTTTTCCTCAACCTGCTTCTAGACAACGTGGCAGCCAGGTACATATCTTACCCTCAGGTGGAAATTCCAGAACCCCTATCTGTAGGAACTGAGAAGACTCAAGGGGAAGACTCACTAATACAGACATTTGGGACCCCACTGGAAGATCCAGCTCATGACCACCACCCTCCATCATCAGAAAAGTGCCACCTAAGTGCGCTGACCATTCAATCATCTCTTTAGTACAAAATTCTTAACTATGAGCAGAGAGTCAAGACCTCAGACATTTTTTTTAAAGATTTTATTTATTACTTTTAGAGAGAGAGGGGAATAAAGAGAGGCAGAGAGGGAGAGAGGCCTCAATGTATGGTTGCCTTTCACCTGCCTCCAGCTAAGGACCTGGCTGGAGACCTGGCTTGCCACCTGGTTATGTGCCCTGGCTGGGAATCAAACCAGCACCTTTAGGGTTTGCAGGCTGGTGCCTTATCCACTGTGCCACCAATCAGGGCTAAGACCTCAGACTTTTTTAAAGCAAGCTTCAGACATGAGAGACAGGTATGAGAAAGAAGGGGGTGGGAGTGGGAAGGGAAAAGAATGTATACGTTCAGGAAAGAAGAAAACTTTAAAACTGCTATAAAATCTTCAGGGATGGAAAGTTAGATTTGTATCTTAAAGTTCATTATCATGAAATGTCAAAATATCAGGGATAAAAAAAAGACCCTTAAAAGTGTCCAGGAGGGAAAAACAGATTAGTTGAAAGGATCTGGGATCAAAATGGCACCAGACTTTCCAGGAGCAGCACTGGAAGCTGAAAGACAATGGAGTAAAACCTTCAGAATTCGGAGTGAGAATTATTTATGGCTTAGAAATCTAAACCCAAATATTAGAATAAAAGATGCTCTCAGCCATAGGAGATCATAAATAACTTGCTTCTCATGCTCCCTGTCTCAGAAAACTCCCCACCAAAATGAGAATGCAATAATGAGGAAGACATAGCCAGGATGATAGCAAAGGAGTCCCTGGATGACAACAGGGCAGGAGGCCTGGGGATGACTGTCCTCTCTGAGCCAGAGAATACAGGACTTTAGGACAGAGGTGAGCCAGAGAGATTGCCTAACAGGGGTGACTAGGAGGGAAATTATGTTAAGGGGCTATTAGAGAGTGGTGAGAATTAACAAGTTGATCAAAAACTGAATAAATAAAAAATGGAGGTAATTACTACCTAAAGCAACCTTATGATACAGAAACTGTAAAAGAAAATAAACGCAATAACAGAAAGTTTTATATAACCATAATAATGTGAAAACAGATCACTGATTTCACCCAAGACTAAGAAACAGGTTGGGAAGCTGGGGGAAAGGGAAGAAGGCAGGTGGCAGTGGCTAAAGAGACGAACCCTCATCTTCCATAATTGCAAGAAAATGAGTAATGATGGAATTGACAAATCAAATTAGCATTATAAGAATATTATTTTAAAATATGGGGGAGGGGGTTAAAATTGGGGAAAATAGCTGAAGGAATTTAACTCGGTACCTCTGGGGATCAGACTGAGAGTTGGTATTGGCTGGGATAGGGGACTGACATTTTTCACCATATGCCTTTTAGTACTATTTGACTTCTGTTTGTGTGTGTGTGTGTGTGTGTGTGTGTGTGTGTGTGTGTGTACATTATTTTCACTCAAATAAAAAAAATTTAAGAAAAATGAATAGAAAATATCTTAAACTGACAAAAAATTTAAGCGTTAGATATTAATTAACTACAGCTCTGAATTGTTTCTGTCCCATTGATTTTCTTCTCCATTTATTCATTCGCTTATTCATTCATTTATTTGCTCTCCAAGTCTTTTTTTTTAATTGAATTTACCCAGGGGTGACATTGGTTAATAAAATTATATAGGTTTCAGGTGTAAAACTCTACACCACCTTATCAGTATATTACATTGTGCATTCACCACCCCAAGTCAAGTCTCCTTCCATCACCATTTATCCTACTATATACCCTCTTCTACCTCACCCGACCCCCATTCCGCTAGTAATCACTGTGCTGTTGACTGTGTCTATGAGGTATTTGTTTGTTTTTTTGTTTTTTGCTTAATCTTTTCACCTTTTTCACCCAGCCCCACAATCCCCCTCCCCTCTGACTGCTGTCAGTCTGTTCTCTATGAGTCTTTCTCTGTTTTGCTTGTTAGCTTATTTTATTTATTAGATTCCACATATTAGTGAAAACATATGGTACTTGTCTTTCTCTGGCTTATTTTACTTAGCATAATGTTCTACAGGTCCATTCATGCTGTCTCAGAGGATATGACTTCCTTCTTTGTTTACAACTGAGTAGTATTCCATTGTTTAAATGTACCACCATTCTTTTTTACCCACTCATCTACTAATGGACATGTGGGCTGCTTTCAAATCTTGGTTACTATAAATAATGCTGCAATGAACATAGGGGTGCATAGGTGTTCCAGGTTTCTTTGGCTATATTCTCAGGTCAAAGTATTAAATGTGGATTGGAAAATATGATAGGGTTACCAGAGAAAATGCATACATTTGTGATATACTTAAACCAAACAATTATTTGTTATTTATCTGAAATTCAAATTTACCCTATTTTATTTGCTAAATCTAGATTCTCTTCTCACTAGCCCCACAGACTAAGCCTATGGCTAAAGACATAATGGAACCAGCAAGTTCTTCTGTAATTAATATTCGCAGTGTGGGAGATGTGTGTAGAGGCTGACAAAACTTCCTGGTCAAATGCCAAGCAGTGATTTGGTATCCAGGCAAGACAAGTATGATGTGGTGCCAACCAGTGCCTCACCCTTCTCAGTGAGCCCAGACGTACATATAAAGGAGGGCTGTTCTTGCCCTGTGACTGGAAGTAGGGTCTACCCAAGGGTCCCAGGGCCTGGGCTTCTTCCTTCCATCTGCCCTTCCAGGCTTAGGAGCTATGCCCAAGTGCCCTGCGTCACTTCTTTTGAGAAAGGGCCAGACAGGATGACAAGGAACTTCGGTTTAGGTAAATTCAGGAGTGGGACCAGCCACACCCATACCACCACCTCTTGCTTTGTATTGAAAAACTATCTCTTTAAGCCAATTTACATGGGTTCCTAATTTGTCTACAAGGTACGTACTACAAGTCTCACTCTCCCAGGAGGATTTTGTTGTTGAACTGTGTAGGGAGATCCTCTGTCATCACTGACTAATGGTAGGGATATAATCAATGTTTCCCTTTTGTGCTGGGAAAACTATTCTCTGGGGTTAATAGAATTAAGACTAAGGATATATGAATCCTTCTGCAAGCTAAATTCATCTCTGGAATGTATAATTATATAATATAATTTGGCAAACTCACATACATAAATGTGTAAAGAGAAACAACTAAAATCTGGATATTTTAAGATGAGGATGAACACAAATATAAAGGATTTTTGTTGCTTTGCTATTAATTATTCCTTATGTGACTAGATGTCAACAGTAGGCAACAGGTTTCAGAAATGCAATTGGGATTAGGTCATCTTCTTCTACAAAACTAGTGGTCAGAATAATAAGAGTTTGCTTTGCTTAAACACTTGCAAGGCTTTCTAAAAATAAAAGAGGTGTGTGTGTGTGTGTGTGTGTATAAATATAAAACATACATATATATATATATATATATATATATATATATATAAAACATAAATTATTCAGTTATGTATCTAGTTCAACCATGAATTTACTATAGACAGGAGATGACCAGGGGGCTCAGGTCAACGGAAGGGATATTTTATACTTTTCAGACAGCTCTAATTGTTAACACTCTATTTAAAGATAAAATCTGACTTTAAGTAACTCTCACTTTTCAGCCTTATGCCTGCCTTGAAAAGTAAAAACTGAGCTGCCTTCTACAAAATCTGAAGACAATCATAGGGCCTCTCCAACTGTGTCCTCTGCTCCCACAATACCTGGTCTCCAGCTCCCCTCCTCCCTTATAAGCACTAGAGTTCATCAAAGCTATGCTTAAAGTAAGGCACTTGGACTAAACTTCTCCTGGTTTGGCCCCAGATGCACTAAACAGCGAGGAACTAACAGCTTTCAGTGATTTCAGCGATCTTGATACGGAATGTCCATTCAGCTAGGTAAATGCAGCCGCTTGACTGCTGGTTAAGAACATCAATTTTAAGTTTTCTGGCAGAGAGGCCTTGTCTAATTCAATTTAAGAAAACTAAAACTTACATTAACAACAGGTTAAAACATCTACGCATTTTGATACAGAAATACCATCTTATACGAATCTAAATAATGGATTAAAAGACACTTGCAAAGCAGTTACTAACCTGATTTTAATCTTGACTACCTTCGACTACCTTTGCAGTAAGGAGCAGGGTAACTTCCTGCAATAGGAAGCCTTTGGGGAATATAATTTTCATTGCCTTGTGATGTTAATTTGAAGCAATTATCATAAGTAGTCTAAAAAAGTTTTGAATATTATTTGTCCTTTTGAAAGCCCTGTGCTGTTGGTGAGTCAGTATACAGGAGAAGCTTTAGGAGATGAATAGTCAGAATATAAATGCCACCTTATAGCTATGGATCCCAAGGTTTCAAAGCTTTTAATGTTTTCCAGCCTAAACCTGGGAATATCCTCTTCAGCAGATGCTGGGAAGCCAGCTCCAAGAGATTTCTTCACTTGATATTTTTAGTGCACCTGCATTTTCAGCTTTTTCAAGGCAGGATAGGCAAAAATAAAACCACTTCTCCAGTCCATTTGGCTATTTTAGAACAGTTTTGTCATGTAGGGAGGAAATATATGTATTTCTTTCCCCCTAGCACTTCCCAGGACCCATTTGAATTTAGGTTACTGGCTGAGCCCATCTGTGGTGGGAGAAAAATGGAAACCCTGGGGCCATGTTTCAGTGCTCTCTTTTGATGCCCACCAGGATGCATCCTGAGTCATTTTAGGGGGGTTCCCTTATTGGATAGGCACCCCTTTCCAAGACCAAAAATCAGAACAGAAAATCTGAAAATGCTGGAGAAGGGATCAGGACTAGCTGTTTTTCCAGCCCCATGTGTCCATTCCAGGGCCTGAATCATGGGCTTCTACAGAACATCAGCTCCAAAGTGGGGGGGCTGACAAAGAGAAGGAAGGTGTTGTTCAAAAGAATCAGGGAATTCAAAAATGTAAGAGTAGCATTGCACTACTCACCAGATTTTTTTTTTCCTCACTAGCTTTTAAAGAGGAAGCTTGCGGCTGGTAGCAATGGAAACTTAGGCCCACCATTTCTAGAGAGTACTTTGGCAAAACATTGTAAAAGCTTTAAAAGTGTGCAGCTCTTTGAACCAGGTAATGCCACTTCTAGGAGTCTATCAGAAGGTAAATAACACCTAGATGTCCATGGAAGTTTCATTGAAAGAGTAAGTCATAGTCGTACAACAGAGCCGGGAAGGGGTCCCCAAAATCCCCATAGCCCAAGGTTTTGGAGATGGGAGAAGGAGATAATACAGCTTTTAAGGTACTTTGCATATCTATGGTAAGTGGATAGCTAGATAACAGCTGTGCTGCTGCCCAGTACACTACCTGGCGATATAGTTTAAGATACTTTTCATAACAGTGACAAGGTGATAGCTGAGCCTTTCCTGAAGGGAAGCTGTGCTGCCACCTGGGTAAAAGGGCAGATGATACAGCTTAAGATACTTTTCATAACAATGACTTATGGTGCTCCCAGTCAGCATTTAAAATAAGAGAGTGCTATGAAAGAAGGGTCATGTGGTATGAAAGGATGTAGAAGGGCCCCTCCATCTGCCATGAGGTCCAGTGTGAAGAAGGTGCCATGTGGTTTTGGATTAACAGCAGGAGTAAGGAAAAGGAGCATGTCAGAGCATGAGGAAGGTGCCATGATGTAGGAGGATGTTGTAGCAGCCATGTGGGAAGCAGCAAGCAGCTGTGCAGTTTGTGGTCAGGATTCAGCCATGCAGCCTGGGCTAGTGAGAAAGCAGGCACGCTGCTGTTTTGATCATAGCCACTCTAGCTGATGCTGAAGCCACCTAGGACTCTGCCTTGTAGACTCAGACTCTCTCTGGACTCTTGGAACTCAAGACATATGGAGAGGACAATTTACAACTTGTGCCTTTCCTGGACTTCACCATGATCCAGTGTAACAAGATACATGCTTTTCTGGACTATAATACAGAGGCTGAAGACAATGTACCCCAGATCCTGAAGGAGAGAGCTGACAGATAAGAAATGAGGAACTATTGGACTTGGTTTTGGTTTATAGCCTTTGGGGGAGCAAGGGAAGTGCTGACAGATAGTGGGGAACTAGTGGGCTTGTTTTTGGTTTATAGCATTTTGGATTTCAGAACGGATTTCTGAGTAGGAGTGTTCTCAGCTCCTCCAAGGTTGGAATATTATAAATAAAGATGTGCTTTTCTCAACATTAATTGCTGGGTCATACACCAATATGCCTGTTCGAATGTTCTGGGACTTGGAGGACTGAGCCATTGCCTATGCTGAAACAAAGGGGGTTATGTCCCCATTGTCCCTCCTCTTCTCCCTTGAGCATTTCCCAGAAACAAGGGCCATAAATCTCCTGGACTTTCTGTTGCCAAAGCAGTCATCCTTAATCAGAGGACATTGTTGTTTCACAAACACCTACACCCTGGACATCCGGAACTGACTGGCAGGGTGACTCATGCCCCCTGGGGATCTATTCCACACACTTAAAAATCCCTCTACCCCTTCCATTGGCACTGCAGTCTATTCAGAGGCAGCCTGCCTGACTGCAGTGTCTCCCTTCTATAAAAGCCCTTACCTGGACTCTTTTTGCTCCAGATCCTTTCTTAGCCATCTCAGCTACCTAACAGCACCACATGAATGAGCCCCACTTTGCTCAGTGACAGTGGCATTGATTAAAATTGTTTATTATAATTAAAAAATAGCAGAATGTTTTGTGTCAAAAGGAACACAGCAGTGGTTTATTTCTCAATTAACTCACGTTTAACAAGGAGAAACCAGGAAAAATAATATAACCTCCAAAGTTTTGATAAAAACTGCCAAAGGTAAGAAAGAGCAGGAAACCCAGGGAAAAACCCTCAAGTGAGGATGTAACGGGATGCTGAGTCGGGAGGGACTGCCCAAAATAGAGCATATTCCCTACAGCCTTTGGTTGGGGGAAAGAGAGTAGATGATATGGCTTAAGATACTTTGTGTAACTATAGCAAGTTGGTAGTTGATAGCTGTGCTGCCGCTCCGCCCCGGGCAAAAGGCCTATGTGACTCTGAGAGCATTCGGTGACTCCTAAAGTAGCTAGGGAGTTTATACAGTGCCTGTGTGAAAGGCAGGGAGGTGGAGGCCCCTGCAGCACTGAGAGTGCTTGTCCTGACTAAAGATGGCCTTGCTAAAGAACTTACGGAGAAGCCACTCTCTTGGGACATGGGCCTCCTAGGACTCCACCATGATCCAGTGCAACATGGCACATGTTTTCCTGGACCTCTACATGGAAGCTGAGGACAACGTACCCCAGATCCTGAAGGAGAGAGCTGTTGTGGAAGGATGGCAACTCTGAAATCCGTAAGAGAGGATGGAGAACTATTTGTGCAGCCAGTTTAAGAACAGATAAGGAATGGGGAACCTCTGGGCATGTTTTTGGCTTATAGCCTAGTAGGGAGCAAGGGAAGTATTGAGTCTTGCGAGAGAACAGGGCTCTAAGCAAGAGTGCTCTGAGCACCCCCAAGGTTGGAATCCTGTGAGTAAAACCTTTTCCTTCAATACTAGTTGTTGGGTCATGCATCAGGGCCACACGTGGACAGGCCCCAGTTTGCTCAGTTACAAGGAGAAGATTTAGACTCTCAGAGAGCTCAGAAAGCTCATATTATTATTATTATTACTATTATTCCTTTCCAGAAAGGGAAGACCTCACTGTGAAAGGGAACTATGAGAACAAGGCCTAAATTGTACCAAGAAAGGTTTATGGGGACAATAGAAGGCACTGGAAAAAGAAAAAACTTCTAAAAGTGGGTACCTTCTCTTAGAAACACAGACTGTAAAGAAATCTGGGAAAGAGGAACAGGCAGAGAATCTCTCCTCAACCAAGCTCTGAAATCCAGAGAAGAGGGGACTTCTCACAGAGACCATGTTTGAAGGTTGTCACTGTGGCAATAGTGTTCCCTTCGTCCTACCTCTCCACCCCTCCAACAATTGTTCAGGGCAACAATTCCTACCACAAATAGTGAAGCAACACCTACAGAATACTCAAAAGAAGAAACGTATGGGCCAAAAATTCTATCCAGCCAAACTGATCTTTAAGTATAAAGCACTAAATAGACAAACATTTTAAAACCTGTAAGAAATCAGGAAGTATTATTATAGTGAGCCTTTCTTAAGGAACCTACTACAAGCCTGAAACAGCATTCTCAGCACCACGGAGCAAGCCTGAGGCAATCCAGGTAAAAGGCCATTCCTTGAATACATTGAATGTATTTAACTGTAGGAATAAGAGCAAAGCAAACACAGATATTAGGGTGACAGATCATAATGCAGATGTCTCATTCCTTAATATGGTAGAATTTCTCATCACTAATAAAAAATTGAAGGAGAGAGGGAGAGAGAAGATAGGAATAAGAATAAGCTCACTGATCACTTAAAATTAACTGATTCAAAAGGTAGTATATAGTTTCCAAATCAAGTAGATGCTTAAGCATAGTTAACATAAACACTAAGATAAAAAATTCTACTGATTGTATGATGAAGGAGGAGATGGGGGAGAGGATGAAATTATAAGATAAGTTGGATATATATAGTAACCAAAAGATATAGTCCCTGCCCTGGCTGTTGTAGCTCAGTGAATTGAGTGCAGGCCTGTGAACCAAAGGGTCACTGGTTTGATTCCCAGTCACTGCACATGCCTGCACACGTGGAGGTGTGTGAGAGGCAACCACACGCTGATGTTTCTCTGCTTCTCTTTCTCTCTCCCATCCCCTCTCTCTAAAAATAAATAAATAAAATCTTTTTACAAAAAGATACAGTCCCAAAAGGGAGTGGATCAACAGTATTCTACAAAGGCAAAATACAAAACTTCCTAAATATCAAACCACATTAAGAAAAAGGGCAAATACATAATGAAGACACAACATTAAAAAAAACAACAACAGAATCAAAACCAAATATATTCTGTCATCTCAATAAATATAAATGAGTTTAACTCACTCTTTTATTCTTTTAAAGATTTTTGTTTATTTATTTTTAGAGAAAGGGGAAGGGAGGGAGAACGAGAGGGAGAGAATATAGATGGGCTGCCTCTTGCAGGCCCCCAACTGGGGACCTGGCCCCACGCCCAGGCACGTGCCGTGACTGGGAACTGAGCCCACAACCTTCTGCTTTGCAGGCCAGTGCTCAATCCACTGAGCCATACCAATCAGGGTTAGCTTATCTATTTTTAAAATAGTTTTCAAAATAGATTGCAAAGCCCAATCCAACTATAAGATGTATACATATAAGACAAAATAGTTCAGAAAGGTTAATAATAAAAGGATGGGCAAAGAAAGGCATATGAGAAAAATACAAACCTTAAAAAATATCTGACAACATAAAATTCAATACAAAAAGCTTTAAACAAGATAAAGAGAAATAGTTTTTAATGCTAAAGGTTACAATTCACCATGAAAATTTAAGTTATGGGTATATATGCACCAAATAATACAGTAGGAATTTTCATATAATAGAAACTATAGAAATGCAAGGAGATTTAGACTAAGACACGTTAATAATAGAAAACTTTGATTCACCTTGCCCAATCCCAAATAGATCAAGTGGTCAAAATTAAATGAGAATTTAGAAGTCCAAACAACATAATTAAAAAGATAGATGTTACTGATATACACCAAACATTGTGCCTTAAGAATAGAGAATATACTTTCTTTTCAATTGGTCTAGAATATTTATACACACAAAAGATTATGTTAGGCCACAAACCGTACCTCACTAAATCCCGACAATAAGAATAATATAGTGAGCATTTTACAATAACAACACAAGAAACACTGACATATATAACATATTCAGAAAATAAAGAACACCCTTCTCTTTGGATGCATAGGAGGGGGTCTATATTAAATAACTGCATAATAGAAGGGAAAATTCAAATTTAAAATTGCAGAATTTCTAGAAAACAATAATAATGAACATATATACAAGGACGGAGGAGTATGGTTAAAGTAGTACCCAAAGGAAAATTCATAGCCTTAACTACTTAAAAATAATTTTTAAACCAATTTTTTTCCTGTTAGGGAGAGAGGGTTTAGAGAGAAGAGAAGGAAGAGAGAGACTCATTGGTGTAAGAGAGAAACAATTGGTCGCCTTTAGTATGTGCCCGACTGAAGACTGAACCTACAACCTACACATGTGCCCCTATGGGGAATCAAACCTACGACCCTTACGTTTGTGGGACAACACCCAAACAACTTAGCCACACTGACTAGGGTACCTTAAATATTGAATCAATGTAAATAAAAGAAAAATAAATGAATTAAACAGTTCGATTAAGACATAAGAAAAGGAACTTTAAAATAAACCAAAAGAAAAGCAAAGAGAAACATTAATAAAGATAAGCATAGAAATTAATTAATCAAACAAAATACAGTAGGACTTACAAATAAATAAGCTTGTTTTAAAAAAAAATTCAATAAATTAGGTAAGCAACAAGTTTAAGTTACTCATAATAAAAAGGAAATGTACTAAAACCCAAAATAAGAAATTATAAATGGGAAATAGTGACACAAAGATTAGAAAGTAAAGAATAAAACAAAGCAAGACAAAAAAGAAAGAAATTACCTTACACAATTTTATGCAGATAAATTTGAAAACCTATAAGGAATGTACAATTTCATCAGATAACTAAAGATAGAAAATCAAAGTATTTGCAAAAATGTTAAAAAATAATTTGAATATAATAAATACTATGCATGAATATAATATAGATATATGTTATAATAAAAATTTGAATAGCCCTGGCTGGTGTGGCTCAGCGGATTGAGTGCCAGCCTACAGACCAGGGGGTCGCAGGTTTGATTCCTAGTTAGGGCACATGCCTGGGTTGCAGCCAGGTCCCCAGTTGGGGGTGTTTAAGAGGCAACTAATCAATGTTTCTCTCACTCTCTTTTAAAAAAAAAATAATTTTTTAATAAACAATTTTGCCAAGAAAACTTGATAAAATTTGTCAAATACTTCCCTTCTTCCCCCACAAAACCCAAGAAACATTAGCTACATTGTTTTATAGAGGAATTCTACAATTCTACTAACCTTTTTTTTTTTTTTTTTAAGATTTTATTTTATTATTTTTAGAAAGAGGGGAAGGGAAAGAGGCAGAGAGGGAAAGAGACATCAATGTATGGTTGCCTTTCACCTGCCCCCAGCCACAGACCTGACTGGAGACCTGGTTTGCAACCTGGTTATGTGCCCTGGCTGAGGAATCGAACCTGCGAACTTTGGGTTTGCAGGCCGGCGCCTTATCCACTGTGCTACCAGCCAAGGCCAATTCTACTAACCTTTAAAGAAGAGATGATTCCACTGATTTTTAAAATGCTCCATAGCCTAGAAAAGGAATGACAAATTCTTTTGAAAAAAGAATATAAGTACATAGATACCAAAATGTAGTAACAATTGTTAGAATAAAGAAAACAAGCCAATCTCATTTTAAAATATCAATGCAAAAATTCTAAATAAAGTTTTAGCAAGCAGAATTCAAAGGAATGGAGGTAAGGTACAATATTAGAAAATCTACTAATACAAATCATCATATTAATTCTAAATAGAAATTGAGGAATATCTTTATAAATGCTGAAAATGTATTTGATAAAATAAATTCTATTGATTTAAAACAGTATAATGGGAATTAATGGATACTTCTTCAAAATGAAAAAATATGTATTTTTTCTTAGCAGAAAAGCAAAGTTTTGCTTAACAGGGAAATACTAGAGGCACTAATACGTAGGATATGTTAGACCTAGTAACTGGTGCAATATAGACATGAGAAATAAATTAGTGGTAAAAAAAAAAAAAAAGTGAAGACATTCTAGATTATTTTCTAGTATATCCTCCAGAATTCTCTTAAGGTTTCCAGGCTCAAAATAATTAGTGAGGACTGTTCTAGGAGATAGTCTTAGGAGGAAAAGGAAAAAGGAGGAGCAAAAATAGGAGGAAGAGGAAGGAAAAGAAGAAAAATTAAGAGAAAAGAAAGAAAAGAAGCTGTGGTGGTTTGAAATGCTTGGATACGCCATCCAAAATGTCAAGTTTAATTCTCTTGCCCTTGAATGTGCTATACTGGACTTAGTGACTGACTTCTAATGAATAAAATAAGTTAGAAGTTATGGTATGTGACCTAGGATTCTATGTCATGAAAGATACCATGGCTTCTGCCTTGCTCTTTCTTGGTTCACTTACTCTGAAGGAAGACCCCTGTCATGTCAGGAGGACATTCAAGCAGCCCTATGGAGAGGTCCATATAGTGAGAAAGTGAGATCAGTGGCAAATAGCCTTGTGAGCGAACCATCTTGCAGGTGGCTCCTCTGGCCCTAAACAAGCCTTCCCATATACGAAGCACCAGCCAATATATGCTCTGAAACTTCATCAAGGATACTGTGCCAGAAACACCCAGTTAAGCTCCTCATGCATTTCTAATTCACAGAAACTGTGAAATAATGTTTATTGTATTCAGTTACTAAGTTTTGGAGTAATCTGTGATACAGACCATAGAACTAATACAGAAGGTAAAATAAAGTCATTTCAGAATGACAAAAATAAGCATGCCACTAGCAGACCTGTAGTAAATGAAATGCAAACAAATTTTTAGACCAAAGGAAAATGAAAACAGATGGGAAGTAAGAGAGAAGAAATGAAAAACACATAAAGTGATAAATGTGTGTATAAATGTAATGTTTCATCAAATTTTAAAATATACACTAGGACTTCCAGTCAAAATGGCAGCATAGGTAAACACAGCTTGCCTCCTCACACAATCACATAAAAATTACAACTAAAATATAGAATAACCATCACTCTGAACCATCAGAAATTGAGTTGAATGAAAGTCTGACAACTATGGAATTAAAGAAACCATATATATCCAGTCTGGTAGGAGGGGTGGAAAAGCGAAATGGGTTGGTCCCATGTCCACATGTGGTAGATAAAAATTTGGGAGGGGCATTTCAGGAATGAGGAGTCTCAGACCCACATCAGGCTCCCTATCCAGGATTCCAGTGACAGGAAAATAAGTACCCATAACTTCTAGCTGTAAAAACCAGCAGGGATTAAGTAGGTAGAACAAACTTCCGGAGTCCCAAGCAGCACCTCCTAAAGAACCCATACATGGACTTACTCAGACTCACTTCCTCTGAGCTCCAGCTCTGGGTAGCAGCTTGAAAGGCACCAGTGGCACACAGGGAGGAATTGAAATGTTTGGCTTCAAAGCAGGAGATGGGAGATAGCATTCCCCAATACAAGAAGGTAGGTAGAAGCCTATTCTGAGCCTTCCCTTAACAGAGCCATAGAGCCAGCAGGTGTGTGCTATATCTGAGATTCCATCAATCTTGCTAATACTGTTTGCCCTGTCCTGAGGTCCCCGCCAGGCTCTGGCCCACATAAATTTTAACCATAACTCTTCCATATGAAAGGCTGGTCTTGGCTGTGTTTCTCAAGTTCCTAAATCCCATTAAACAAACAACAACCAGCTTTAATCAGTCCACAGCCCCTTTATCTCTTGCAATGTGGCCCCTGAACAGCCACTAGCAGCAATTCACCTAGATTCCCAGCTCAGTTTGCCTGAGAATTTCCAAGCCCAGCACAAGTAGCAGCTATTTCAGATTGATTTAAAAGCTCATACAAGGTGGTCCCAGGTAGAACACAGGAGGCAGCTAACCTTGACCTGCACCAGCTGGGGAACCCCAGGACCAGGGCACCCCCCTGTGGACAGTTAACAGACCACACTGGAGCACCACCACCCGACCCCTGCATAGCTGATCCTCCATGGAGAGCAGAGGTTGGTGGTCAGTGGTCGCAGCAGTCCTTGCAGCTTACTGGCCTGAGTAAATCACTTTCATTGTCCTGCCAACAGCAATTAAGGCTCAACTATAAGAGGAGGGAGTACTCAGCCCACATGAAAGGTGTATCTTGAGTACCCAGCTTGTGTGATAGGGGAGGCTGTGCCATTGGACCCCACACGACACCTACTACATTAGACCATGCTACCAAGACACTGAGTCATAGCATCTCTTCTGAACACATAGAAACAAACACAGGGAGGCTGCCAAAATGAGGAGACAAAGAAACATGGCTCAAATAAAAAGATAAAAAAAGAAGAAGAAGAAGAAGAAGAAGAAGAAGAAGAAGAAGAAGAAGAAGAAGAAGAAAAACAGACCAAAACTCCAGAAAAAGAACAAAACAAAATGGAGATAAGCAATCGATCAGATGCAGAGTTCAAAACACTGGTTATAAGGATGCTCAAGGAACTTAGAGAGGCCTTCAACAGCATAAAAAAGACCTAGTCAGAAACAAAGAATACACTAATTGAAATAAAGAACAATTTACAGGGAAACAACAGTAAAGTGAATAAAGCCAAAGATCAAATCAATGATTTAGAACATAAGGATGCAAAAAGCAACCAATCAGAACAACAAGAAGACCCTGGCTGGTGTGGCTTAGTAGATCGAACACCAGCCTGCGAACCAAACAGTCCCAGGTTCGGTTCCCAGTCAGGGAATGTGCCTGGGTTGTGGGCCGGGTCCCCAGTTGGGGGCGCATGAGAGGCAACCATACATTGATGTTTCTCTTCCTCTTTCTTCCTCCCTTCCCCCTCTCAAAATAAATAAATAATTTTTTTTTTTTTTTTTTTTTTTTTTTTTTTAAATAGAAGAACAAGAAGAAGAAAAAAGAATCCAGAAAAAATGAGATTAGTCTCTGGGATATCTTTAAGAGATCCAACATTTGCATCATTGGGTGCTGGAAGAAGAGAAAGAGCAAGAAATTTCAAATGTATTTGAAAAAATAATGATGGAAAATTTCCCTAATTTAGTGAAGGAAATAGGCATGCAAGTCCAAGAAGCACAGAGTCCCAAACAAGACTGATGCAAAGAGGCCCACTCCAAGACACATCATAATTATAATGCCAAAGGTTAAAGATAAAGAAAAAATCTTAAAAACAGCAAGAGAAAGTAGTTACCTACAGGGGAGTTTCCATAAGACTGCTAGCTGATTTCTCAAAAAAACTTTGTAGGCTAGATGGGATTGGTAAGAAATAATCAAAGTCATGAAAAGCTGGGACCTATAGCCAAGATTGCTCTACCCAGCAAAGGTATCATTTAGAATCAAAGGGCAGGTAAAGTGCTTCCCAGATAAGAAAAAACTAAAGGAGTTCATCATCACCAAACCATTATTATATGAAATGTTAAAAAGACTTAAAAGAAGAAGAATATCGCCCTGGTTGGTAGCACAGTGGATAAGGCACTGGCCTGCAAACCCAAAGGTCGCTGGTTTGATTCCCAGCAACATAACTAGGTTGCAAGCCAGGTCTTCAGCCAGGTCTCCAGCCAGCTGGAGGAAGGTGAAAGGCAATCATATATTGATGTTTCTCTCCCTCTCTGCCTCTTTCCCTTCCCCTCTCTCTGAAAAATAATAAATAAAATCTTTAAAAAATCTAAATAATGAACAATAAAATGGTAATAAATACATATCTATCAACAATTGAATCTAAAAAACAAATTAAGCAAACAAGAACAGAGACAGAATCAAGGTTACAGAGAGCGTTTTGATGGTTGCCAGATGGGAGGGGATGTGGGGAAACTGGTGAAGAGGGGAGGGGATTAAGAAGTACAAATAGGTAGAAACAGAATAGCCATGGGGACATAAAGCACAGTATAGGAAAAAGAATAGCCAAAGAATTTACATGCATTACCCATGGACTTGAACAATGGTGGGGGAATTGCCCAAGGGAGTTAAGGGGTGATGGGTGGAAGATGGCAAAGGGATAAAAATGGAAACTACTACAATAGCATACTCAATAAAGTATAATTTAAAAATAAAATAAAATATACCATAGTATAAGATTTAAACATATGGAGAGATATACTGTACCATGATTATGAAATGGAAGTTTTGATATTATTAAATGTAATTCTCTCTGAACTAATCTATGGATTCAATACAATCCTAATTAAAATTCCAGTAGCTCATTTTTCTAGAAATTAAGAAACTAGTTCTAAAATTTTCATCGAAGAGCAATAGAATAAAGTAACCAAAACAATTTTGTAAAAGAATACAGTTGGAGGACTCAAACAATCTGATCTTAAGACTTATAAAGCTACAACAGTGGTGGCAAACTATGGCCTGTTTTTGTAAGTCATACAAGCTAAAAACTTTTTTTTTTTCATTTTATTTTAAAGTGGTTGAAAGAAGAAACAAGAAAG
The DNA here is from genome assembly GCA_004026585.1 of Noctilio leporinus. NCBI lineage: Eukaryota > Metazoa > Chordata > Mammalia > Chiroptera > Noctilionidae > Noctilio > Noctilio leporinus. The sequence continues at coordinate 152,414 of PVIW01003722.1, forward strand.
TCCTGGCTGGGTAGCTCAGTTGGTTGGAGCACCATCCTGATAGGCCAAGGTTATGGGTTCCATCCCTGATCAAAGCACAAGGAGGAATCAACCAATGAATGCATAAATGGGTAGAGTAACAAGTCAATATTTCTCTTACTACAAAAAAAAAAATCAATAAAAAAACGTTTGAAAAAAGAAACAAAGAAAAGAGGCTATAAAATTAATTACATGTAGTCTACCACTTACGGAAAAAGTTTGCTAATTCCTGAGCTATAGTGTTCAAGACAGTATAGTATTGGTAAAAGGACACATAGATCAATGGAACAGAATAGAATCCAGAAATAGACTCACACATATATAGTCAATTGACTTTTGGAAAGATATCAAGGTATCTAAATGGAAAAAGGATAGTCTTTTCAACAAATTGCACTAGATCAATTAGACAACCATTTCCAAAAGGAAGGGAGGAAGGGAAGAAGGAAGGGAGGAAGAAACGAAGGAAGGAAGGGTGTCAACCAATGCTGGGAGATAATTCTCCATGGCTCTCTCCTGTATTATCACATCTTTTTTTTTTTTCTTTAACCAGAATTTTAATATAAAGTATATTTTATTGATTATGCTGTTACACTTGTCTCAGTTTCTTTTCCCTTTGTGACCGTCCTCTCAGTACATTCCTTCCTTCCAGCAATCCCATCCCCCTTAGTTCATGTCCATGGGTCATGCATACAAGTTCTTGGCTTCACTCTTTCCTATATTTTATTCTTAACTTCTCCCTATTTTCTACCTACCACTTATGCTTCTTAATTCCTGCACCATTTCCCTATTTCTCCTCCTCCCTCTTCCAAGCTGAAAACCCTCCAAATGATCCCCATACCTAGGAGTCTGATCCTCTTCTGGTTGTTCGGTTAGTTTGTTTTTGTTTTTATTTTTTAGATTCTGTGTTGATAGTTGTGAGTTTATTTTCATTTTAACGTTCATTGTATTTATCTTTTCCTTAATGAGTCCCTTTAACATTTCATATGTTAATGGATTGGTCTGATAGTTTTACCTTGTCTGGGAAGTACTTTACCTGCCCTTCCATCTAAATGATACCTTTGCTGGATGGAGTAATCTTGGTTGTATGTTCTTGCTTTTCATCACTTTGAATACATCTTGCCAGTCCCTTCTTGCCTGAAAAATTTCTTTTGAGAAATCAGCTGGTAGACATATAAGAACCTTTTTGCAGGTAACTCTCTTCTTCTCTCCTGCTGCTTTTAAGATTCTCTCTTTAAAATATTTAACCTTTGGCATTTTAATTATAATGTTTTGGCGTGATCCTCTTTGGGTCCATCTTGTTTGGGACTCTGTGCTCCCTCAACTTGTATGTTTATTCCCTTCACCAAATTAGGCAAGTTTTCCCTCATTATTTTTTCATGTAAGCTTTCAATTTCTTGCTCTTCCTCTTCTTCTGGCACTCCAATGATTCAGATGTTGGCACATTTAAGGTTGTCCTAGAGGTTTCTAAGCCTCTCTTCATCTTTTCAATTCCTGTTTCCTCGTTCTGTACTGGTTGAATAGTTATCTCTTCCTTATGTTCCAAATCATTGATTTGAATCCAAGTTCCCTTCCCTTCACTACTGGTTTTGTGTGGATTCTCCTTTGTTTCACTTAGCATAGCCTTCACTTCTCTTATGTGTTTCCTGTACTCAATCGTATATGTCAAATCTGTAAGTATCTTTATCATCCATGTTTTGAACTCTGCATCTGTTAGGTTGGCTATCCCCTGATTGCTTAATTCTCCCACTGGATCCATGATCTGTTACTTCTTTTGGGCCATACTTCTCTGTCTCAACTTGACAGGTTCCTGTGTTTGCTTCTGTCTTAGGTATAGCTGTTGCACCTGTTATATCGTAAGGAGTGGAGCCTTGGGTATTTGTTATAGGGAGACCTGTTTCACCATGTTGTGGTGCTGTATGTGGAGGAGGGGTTTTAGAGGGAATAATATCACTTGCTCAGCATTCACCTCTTTTCCAGGCACTTCTCCCACTTCCTGCATGGGATTGGTGCTTCTCTAGCTGTTGCTCTGGCCATGGTTCCCAGAGCGGGTGGTTCTGCAGATGTTATAGGATCATGGGGGCCCTCTAAACAAATGGACTCTGCTGAGAGACTGGCAGTTTCTTACACTGCCCAACCCCCACTGGTTTTCACAGTTAAGGCAATATGGCTTTATTTTCCCCAGTGCTAGAACCATAAGCTTCGTGGTGTAGTCTGTTGCTGGAAGAGCTCCCCAGGTGTCCTTCCTGACTTTTATAATGTATGACTGCACTTTCCATTGGCCTGCCACAGTCACTGTCACTGCCACCACCATTGCACCAAGTCCTCTCCTCCTGGCTCCACCCCTCTTAACCTGTCTGGATGAGTATTTCTTCTTTATATTTTTGTTTGTTGGACTTTCATGCAGCTCAGTTTTCTGAAACTTCTGGTTGTCTCCAGTTTTGAGGTAGTTGTGTTCCTTCTCAGTTTCAGAGGGAGAAACAGCATGTCTACCTACACCTCCATCTTGGCCAGAAGTCTATCTTGACATCTTTTTTGTTTGTTTGTTTATTTTTTAAATATTTTATTTATTATTTTTAGAGAGAGGGGAAAGGAGACAGGCAGAGAGGGAGAGAGACATCAATATATGGTTGCCTTTCACCTGCCTCCAGCTATGGACCTGGCTGGAGACCTGGCTTGCAACCTGGTTATGTGCCCTGGCTGGGGAATCGAACCAGCGACCTTTGGGTTTGCAGGCCAGCACTTTATCCACCGTGCCACCAGCCAGGGCTTATCTTCACATCTTAAGAGTTAGACACTAACTCCCCTTTTGTTCCAGACTGTCTTTTCTGTTTGTCCATGAAACAGTCTAGAGATAGCATATACCTCCAGAGCAAAGGGCAACCTTGTTTACTATCCAGATAAAAAAAGACAATGTATTAAAACTCTCTGTGTGTACCTATTTCTACTTCATCCCCCTGGGTCTTTTGGCATAGCCTGTGAAACTTGGAAGACAAGGGTAACCAATGCAGACATGAAGTTCACACAGCTTACTGTGTAACAAAGTCCTTTGTCTCTACCTTTGGAGTCTTATGTCTTTTGTCAGCATCTATTGAAATTGTGGCAGAGCAACTTGTTAACTCACAAGTAAGGTAAAATCTTATATCTTTTATTGCTCTTGACAACCTACACTTTGCATTGCATACAAACATTTACTTGAAATGAATCACAGACCTAAATGGAAAATCTGAAACTATAAAACTTTCAGAAGAAAACAGGAAATATTTATGTCATTGGTTTAGACAAAGATTTCTTAGATAGGACCAAAAAGCATGACTCATAAAAAATAAATAAATAAATTGGATTTCATCAAAATAAAAACTTTTGCTCTTCAAAAGACACTTAGTATTGTTAGGGCAGTTAAACCATTCTGTATGTTACTATAATGGTAGATACAAGTCCTTATACATTTGTCAAAACCCATAAAGTGAACCCTACTGTAAACTATGGACTTGGATGATAATGATGTGTCAGTGTAACAAGTATGCCAACTCTGGTGCAAGAAGCTGATAGTGGGGGAGGCTGTATGTGGGGGGTAACATATGGAAACTCTCTGTACTTTCCACTCAATTTTGCTGTAAATCTAAAACTGTTCTGAAAAAAATAATGTCTATATTTTTTAAATGGGGCAAGAGATCTGAATAGACATTTCTCCAAAGAAGATTTACAAATGGCCAGTAAGCATATGAAAGATGCTCAATGTAATTAGTCCTCAGGGAAATACAAAACAAAACCACAATGAGATACCACTAAGATGGCTATACTCAAGAAAGGGGAAAGTAATGTGTTGACAAAATGTGAAGAAACTGGAACCTTCCTGCACTGCTGGTGGGAATGCAGATTGGTGTAGACACTGTGGAAAACAATCTGTAAGTTCCTCAAATAGACTCAGTAACCCACTATATAGCCAAGAAAATTGTAAATATATAGCCACACAATAATTTGCATTTGCTTGTTCATAACAGCATTATTTAAATGTAGAAAAAATCCAATTTCCAGTAAATGATGAACATGTAAATAAAATGAAGTATATGCATAGAACTGAATGTTATTCAACCATAAAGGAATGAAGTACTGACACATGCATGAAAACATTATATTAACTAAAAGAGCCAGTAATGAAAGATTACATATTGTATGATGCTAATGTTAAATGTGCACAATAGGAAATCCATAGAGACAAGAAGTACGTGGATTAGTTGTTGCCAGGGGCTGCGGGGGGAAGGGGAGCAATTGCTGATGGGTATGAATGAGGTTTCCTTTTGGGGGTGATGAAAATGTTCTATATTTAGTTTGAGTTGATGTTTGAGCAAATCTGTGAATACACTAATACAATAGAACTTTAAATTTTAAATGAGTGAATTTTATAATTTGTGAATTATACCTCAAAGTAAGTTAGTTTTTATTATTTTATTATTTAAAAAAATATTTTATTCATTATTTTTAGAGAGAAGGGCAGGGAGGGAGGAAGAAAGGGCACTTATCTTCTGAGACACCAGCCAGGGCCTCAAGTAAGATAGTTTTGTTTTTTTTTGTTTTTTTTTTAACAAGGTAATATTCTGGGCAAGGTGGAGGTGTAGGTAGACACACATCACCTCCTTGCACAGCCATAAGCAGGATTACAACTAACCTTAAAACAAAAAACAGAAACAGCCTAAGTGCCCATCAGTGGATGATTGGATCAAAAAACTTTGGTACATTTACACAATGGAATTCTATATAGCAGAAAGAAAGAAGGAACTCGTACCCTTTGCAACAACATGGATGGAACTGGAGAGTATTATGCTTAGTGAAATAAGCCAGTCAGTGAAGGACAAATATCATATGATCTCACCCATTATGGGA